>JAJIBD010016569.1:0-17591 GCA_021461705.1 Cryptotis parvus | reverse complement strand
TCAAGGTCAAGTGAAACATGTATCAGGAGGTCTTGTCAAAGGTGGAAATGATCACAAACGTCCTCACGACCAGATTAACAGAGCAAAACCAGTTTGAGCCCAGGTAGGCGGCTCCCAGAAGTGGGAATCACTGGGAATTCATCAGATGGAGTCAGCGGTCGGCCAGTCCCCCTCTATTTTAGTCGAGCCTGGTGGCCCAGCCCAGGAGCTGCCTGGGGCCACCAGCCATAGCATGAAGAGCCTCACAAGCGGCTAGGGAAGATGGAACTTCGGCTCGCCCTGGGGCCAGCTGACTATGGGGCCTCCGGGAGGACAGATGGGTTTTGGGAGTGGGCCCATCACCTCTGGGGGTCCCGGAAGCAGCCAGATGAGACTCGCCCACCACACTAGCCACCACCTTCACTGTCCGGACTCTGGGAAACTGCCTCATGACCAGATTAACAGAGCAAAAACCAGTTTGAGCCCAGGTCAGCGGGGCGCTTGGCCACGTGGTCCATTAAAATAGTGGAAACAGTGATGTCCTTTAATGCACTGCACTCCACGATGTGCAGGAAAGTTTGGCGGGAGGGAGAGATAAAGAGGAGAGAAATGACATACAGATCCAGCCAAGTAGTTGAGGTGTGGGAGGGGGAGGGAGGTGGGGACATTGGTGATGGGAGATGGGTTTGGGTGGAGGGATGGGTGTTGGAACACTGTAGAACCAAAACTCTACATGAGCATCTTGCAATTGTATGTCTAAAATGGTGTAATAAAATTTGGGGGAGAAATAATAAAATAAAATAAAATAAAATAAAATAAAATAAAATAAAATAAAATAAAATGAAAAAAATTATCACAAACGTGTGGGAGTCAGAGGCTAGGTAAGACAGAAAATGGAACAGTGTGCTCACAATTGTTGGGGTTACTAATATCAACCTTGAACTGAGCATTAAATAGAGGCAAAAAGATACACATGACAACCCTTTAATGTATGTTCTGTAATCCATAGTCTGAAAGGAAGGGAAGGAAAAGAGAAAGAGAGAGAAAGGGAAAGAAATAAAGAACCTGCCATGGAGCAGGGCTGGGAGAGGAGGAAGGGAACTGGGGACGTTGGTTCCCAACATCCCCAGTGAGATGGGCACTGGTGGAGGGATGGGTGCTGGAACTGTTTGACCAAAACCCAAATTTGAACTTTTTTAATTGTATATCTTTGTAATTGTAAAAGAAAAATTTAAAAAAAGAACTAGGTTGAGCATCATTTCCTCCTGCTCTCCTATCATGCCTTAACTCTCATACCTCAAATCCATCTTTTCTATTGAAGATATGTATTTTATATATATATTCTATGATATATATCATATTATATATAATCATACGTATCTTCTATATCTATATATATGAAAATATATCTTCTATTTAGTTATTTACATATAGGAAAGCCATGTACTTTTAAATATTTTCTTGTAGTCTGCTACTTTACAAATTTATTACTACTAGGATCTTTTTTGTAGAGTCTTTAGGGGTTTCTAAATATAGTATCATGTCATCTGCAAATAGTAAGAGTTTAGCTTTCTCATTTCTTATCTGGATCCCCTTAATGTTTTTCTTGCCTAATTGCTATGGCAAATATGTTAAGTGCTATATTGAATAGAAGTGGTGAGAATGGGAAAACTTGTCTTGTGGTTGATCTTAGAAATAAAGCTTTTAGTTTTTTCTCCATTGAGTATAATGTTTGTTGTGGGTTTGTGATAAATGGCTTTGACTATATTAAAGAAAGTTCTTTTTAATTCCCATCTTGTTGAGAGTTTTACTTTTATCATGAGTGGGTGCTAATTTTTTCAAAAAATTTTTGCATCTATTTGTATAATTATATAATCTTTTCTTTTGTTTATGTTAATTGACTAAGTATGTTAAACTATCCAGGCATTCCCAGGAAAAAAAATCCGACTTGGTCATGGTATATCATATTTTTGATGAGTTGTTGATTTATGGTTCTGGAGGACCAGAATCATTTCACTCTCAAGCTCTCTTGTCTTTTTGGCTGTCCATTCCGTTTTAGCTCATTAAATATCCTCAATATTTCCTCTCTGCAGTCTTTTTCAAGGATATTATATAAGTGGTTATTACTGGTTGAGTCTTTGGGAATACTGTCTTAACCCACTATCACTGTCTTCCCGTTGCTCCAGCGGGCACTAGTAACATCTCCATACATCCTGTTGCAAGCAAGTGTAGCAATCAAGGGCATCTGCTTACTCCAGAGACAGGAAGAACCTCAAACCATTCTTCAGTTCATGGAATTGAGGTCCATAATTGTTACTAGTTTTGGGCATGACAAATAAAACACGGGTAGCTTGCCAGGCTCTGCCGTATAGGTGGTATACTCTCAGTAGAAGGCTCTCATCTTGAGCATTTACTGATAAAACTTATAGGGGGAAAGATCAGGTTTTCTCTTGGATGGAGCTCTGAGGACTATGGAGTTCACTTGAGGAAATAAAAAAGCAATATAATTAGCCCCGCTAAAGGGAGCAGGCGCGCGGGGGAGGGGGCGGGGGGAGGGGGCGAGCAAGGGTCTTTGGTGGAGGTCAGAGGACAATGGTGGTAGGACGGGTGTTAGATTATTGAATACCTGAAACAACTATACTGTGAACAACGTTGTCAATCACAGTGTTTATTTTTTATTTTTTTGCGTCACACCCAGCAAGGTTCAGGGGTTTCTCCTGGCTCTGCACTCAGGAATTACTCCTGGCGGTACTGGGGGGACCATATGGGATTGCCTTGCCCCCATGCAAGGCAAACGCCCTCCCGCTGTGCTATCGCTCCGGCCCCCACAGTGTTTATTAAAGTTAACACGGCATGATTGAAACCCAATCATGAACAACTTTGCAAATGCATATCTGTGATTCAATAAAAAAATATATATGTATACATGCTTGCCCGGCACAGGCCAACGTGCATTTGACCACACCCTGGGACCCCCAGCCTGTCAGTGCAGAGCCAGGCTGAATCCTGAGCTCCGCTGTCGGTGGTCCAAAAAAGCAGCAGAAACGTGCGGAGGCCGAGAGACCGAGACAGGCAGCTGTCCTAAGGGGGAGTCTGGTGTGGTGCTCGCGGCGCCCCTGCCCTGTGCTGCCCGGGGGTCTGCAGGTCGTCATGGTCAGGGCTGCCGTGTGGAAGGCGCCAGGCCTGTGGCGTGGTCAGCGTTCCTGCCAGATGGGCTTGATACTTGATCCTCGAGAGACACAGAGAGCATCTGGCTGAGGGTGACATTGAGCCGGCTCCCGTCGCTGCTCAGAGTCGCTGAGGGCCTGAATAATTCAGCTCAGGGCTGGGGTTTCCTTCCCTGGACTGCAGGGCCCCAGAGGGAAGGTCCCCCTGAGTATCCTCCTCTCCCCCTAGGGAAGGTCTGTCTCGCGCTCTAACACCCTCCCGGTGCTCCTCGCCATCGTCTACAGCTTTTTGGGTCACACCTAGCAATGCTCAGGGGTTACTCCTGGTCTTGCTCAGGAATTACCCTGGCAGTGCTTGGGGGACCCTATGGGATGCCGGGGATCGAACCCGGGGTCAGCTATGTACAAGGTAAATGCCCTCCCCACTGTGCTATTGCTCCTATCCTGTATATAAATATAAATGTATATAACCCACCATACATTGTAGGATTCTGTGCTGTTTTCCCACTGTGAGTTAGTTTTTACACCTGTTGTAGTCTGGGAGTTAGTGCTTCCACCCTCACTGCCAGGGAGATCTCTGAGTGAACTTGGTCATTGATAGTCTTATCTTTCCCTGTCAGGGTTATTCCCTTGCAATTTGATGGTACTGTAGTTGTGGATAATTTATGCTGGTTCTAGGAATGTGTTCTATGACCTGAACTTGCTGCTTCTCTGTAGGTGCCACTAGGGTCTGAGCCATCAGCTCTGGTTATGGTGTACTCCCCTACCATCACCCCTCATTGCTGTCTGTGGCAGTGGGCAAAAATGCAGCTTTCTGCTTTAGGAAACTGCAGCTTCTCTCAGAGGCTTTTTAATGAGGGAAATACCTACCTCAAACTAATCTTAGGGAAAATTAAGGGATATCACATGTTAAAGCATTAGGCAGAACTATATAAGGTTGCCAGTATTCAACTGCATGACCGACCCAAAAAGGAACGCCATTTAATATTGTTCAACCTAATACAAACACAGATAATTATGCAGACAATATTTGACAAAAAATATCTAGGTATATGAATCTAGGTATAAGATCTAGGTATTTGAATTCCCAACTTATACTGTTCAAAATAGATCAAAGATCACAATATTAGATCTGAATCCGTAAGTTTCATCAAGGAAAAAATAAATATAACGCTACATACTATGACTCTAAAGGCATCCTCAACTTATTGTCTTTGGTCGAGCAACAGAAGCAAAAGTTAATAAGTGAGATTGCATAAAATTAAGATGCTTTTACACTACAAATAAATGATGATTAGAATACAAGAATTGGAAGAAAACTTTTTGCTCATCACACATCTGACAAAAAGGCCCAAGATGTATGAAAACTTAATAACTGACAAAGGCCCAAGATATATGTAAAACACTCACAAAACTTAACAACAACAAAAAAGAGAGAATTGTTTTGCAGAGTAACTTGCTCCAGATCTATGCATTGATACAACCTTCAAGCAGTCTAATTCATGGTGATTGTACCATCAGCCCTAATAAAACAAGTAGAAAGTGGTAATCTTTTTCAAAGTCATGAATATCCCACTAAGTATATATGGCTCATAATCACTGTCACTGTCTTCCCGTTCATCATCGATTTGCTCGAGCGGGCACCGTAACATCTCCATATGACCTGTCTCATGCAAGTAAAGCCCAAGGGCACCTGCGTGCTCCAGGAACATAAAGAGCCTCAAACCATTCCATCAGGTCATAGGAATGAGGTCTATAATTGTTACTGGTATCTGGCATATCAAATATGACACGGGTAGCTTGCCAGGCTCTGTCGTAACAATTCCAACTACAAAATGATAATACATGTTCTGTTCTACCTGCACAGCAGAACATGTATTATGGTTTTGTAATTGGAATTGTTTTTTCTTATCTTGATCTACTGTACGTTAATAAATATTTATTTATTAACGTACAGTAGATGGCTCATAATAGGGAAACTAAGTCACAGAGAGACCAGTTAAGCCAGGTGTGCACTGACCTGTCTTTGCTATGGCTAAAAGAGGTTATATGTTTAGAACAAGGTAAGCATGGCTGGGAACAAGAAACCCAAAATCCCAGGCATTTGTACAGTTCTGCACTCAATTGTCATCAAATTGAGGAAATAAATTTGCAGTGAGAAGTTTGGGCTGAGAGCCCAAACTCCAGAATCAGCTCTCCTGCCCGGTAACACAGGACTATGCTTTTCCCTTATGGGTGCTTTAATTTGCTCAGCCCCACCAGCAGGTCCTTTCTTCATTCAGACAAACAAATAAATAATCAACCTAGTAGCCAAGAATGAAATCAGTTGCAGGCAGAACAGCGTAGTTTTAATGATGCTGCAACTAAATTTTAATTGAGCAAGGACATACCTTTCCATTCTTTGCTCATCAGTGCCTCACAAGTACTCAAGGAAGTTGGCCACACCTACCCCTGGGAGGAAAATGCAAACTCTCTGGGTTTCTACTGTCAGCTCTCCTTTCCGCTGGAACACTGTATGACCAAAACCCAAATATAAACATCTTTGTAATTGTGTATCTCACGGTGGTATAATAAAATGCTTATTAAAAAATTAAAAAAAATAAAAACAAACTCATTTCCCCATGACTCGCAGACATGGGGGCAGAGCTGCTACTGACTCTCCCTGTGATCAGCTGCTCACGAGGTTCCCGGGGGGGGTGATGGGTTCTAGTTCTGGCCCACCACCCCAGCAGAGCCTCGCGAACAAGCCAGACGACCCCCCCACTCCATGAGGGCCTCCATTTTCCACATCCGGACTTCTCTCGTCAGACCTCCACCCAGCAGACCAGCCTATCAGCGCCCAGCTCATCGAGTTCCACCCCTGCAGCAGTCTTTTTTTAAATCCGGCTCAGGTATGCAGGTCCAGAGACTCGCAGACATGGGGCAGAGATGCTACTGGCTCTCCCTGTGACCAGCTGCTCACGAGGCACCGGGAGGGATGGTGGGTTCTAGTCCTGGCCCACCACCCCACCAGAGCCTCGCAACAAGCCAGAGCGACCCCCGGACTTCTCTTTCGTCAGACCTCCACCCAGCAGACCAGCCTATCAGCGCCCGGCTCGCGACGGCTGCTTGCAGCTGCGCGGTTCATCAATAAATGCTGAACTTAGAGATGCCTACAAGAGTATGCTACCTGCATGGCAGAGCCTGGCAAGCTACCCGTGTTGTATTTGATATAAATGCCAAATACCAGTAACAATTATATAGACTCATCCCGGAATGGATTGAGGCTCTTTATGTTCCTGGAGCAAGCAGATGCCTTGGGCTCTACTAGCATGAGACAGGACATATGGAGATGTTACTGGGGCCCGCTCGAGCAAATCGATGATGAATGGGAAGACAGTGACAGTGACAGTGATTTTCCTATAAAGGTTTTATTTTCACTCTGACCTGGGTTTTGTCTATTTTCTTTTTCTTTTCTTTTTTTCCCCATGTGCGTTTATTCAGAGGAGATTCTACTGACTTCCTGTGGTGAGAGGGTAATTTAAGAGAAAAAAATCTATAGAATTATTCTGTCATGTTTTATAAGAAATCAGAAATAGCAGCAGAAAGAGTTGTGTGAAAATATTTGTCGACTTGACTTCAAATGAAAACAATCAATTCAAAAAATAAAACAACATGTTTTACATAAATAAGCAATAGAAGAGAGAGCAGACAGTTGAGTGCATTCATAAGACCTGCCGCATGGCTCTAAATCAAATATTCCTCCAATAAGAGACACTCCCCTCACTTCTCCTAGATGAGTAAGTAGTGCTATGTCTGGTAAGAAACATAGGCATGTTGAGTTTGCTTATCACCAGTTTAGGCATGCTCAAGATTCCCTCCTTCATGTAAGTAGAATATTAGTTATTAATATTCACAATTCATATATCCACAGTCATAGTTAATTTTATTATGATTTCAATTTTTTTCATATTATCCTCTATGAAAATCAAATACCATAAGTATAGTTCAGAGATAGGGTCATAGAAAGTGCGAAGGTGAAGGGCTTGTTCTGCATGAGCTCACTGTGGTTCAATCCTTGGCAGTGCGATCCCAAACACCACTAGAAACAACCCCTGAGATCAGAACCTGGAGTATCCCATACTGCTAAGTCTGGCTCAAGAATAAAAATAAATATCAATATATATATAATTGAAATGCACCTGTTCTTTCTAATCTCATTACTTTCTAAAATAGCCACTCATATAGCTTTAGGTTTTATACTTCTGGCCATAGTAAAGCAATGGTAATTTATGAATCATGTTTGTATGCTTCAGACATCTGCATAAATCACATAATTGAAAATTACATAAATATAGAGTGATAACCACTTATTATGCAAATTGCTTTCTTTGCATATATTTTAAGTTCTGTGCATATTGCTACATATAAATTTATTTCCCTTGCTATGCAATATAATGGAAAACATTTCTTAAAAGATCATAAAGATGTTTGTTTTTCCCTTAAGAATTTTAAATGTTGTTTTTTAATACTTAGGTCTAATTCTATCTGGAGTATATTTTTACTTTTAGATGTCAGCTAGAAATTAGATTTCAGGAACCTGCAAGCTAGATAGCCCAAAGGGCTAGAGTGCCTGATTTTCATGCAGATGCCCTGGTTTGATTCCTTGCACTGCATGTTCCCCTTAGCATAACCAGGGTAAGACGCACAAACACCCAGCTGGTAGTAGCTCTAGGTTCTGCTGGATGTAAACCAAAAAAAAAAAAAGGAAGAAATTATATTTTATCATTTTTTCATGTAGCTCATATCATTATTATTTTGACTATAATTTTAATCACTGTATCAATGTATCACTGTCTTCCTGTTCATCATCGATTTGCTCGAGTGGGCACCAGAAACATCTCCATATATCCTGTCTCATGCTAGTAGAGCCCAAGGGCGTCTGCTTGCTCCAGGAACATAAAGAGCCTCAAACCATTCTATCAGGTCATAGGAATGAGGTCTCTAATTATTACTGGTATTTGGCATATCAAATATGACACGGAAGGCTTGCCAGGCTCTGCCATACAGGTGGCATAATCTTGTAGTCAACTCTAAATACAGCATTTATTGATGAACTCCGCGCCGCAAGCGGCTGCATGAGCCAGGCTGTAATAGGCTCTTATGCTGGGTGGAGTATAATTTTAATACATCTCCTAATTATTTACTTTTCATATTTGAGGACATCACTATCTTCCCTTTAATCATCTATTTGCTAGAGCAGGCACCAGTAATATATCCATATGTCCTGCCTCATGTTAGTAGAACCCAAAGGCATCCACTTGCTCCAGGAACATAAAGAACCTCAAACCATTATATTAGGTCATGAAAATGACCTAATATAAATGTTACTGGTATTTGGCATATCAAATACTACACGAGCAGCTTGCCAGGCTTGCCGTGCGGGTGGCATACTGTTGTAGTCACCTCTAAATAAAGCATTTATTGATGAACCGCAAGCAGGGCTGTGATAGTCTGGTCTGCTGGGTGGAGTTGTGACGAGAGGGAAGTCCGGATGTGGAAAATGGCGGGCTCCATGGAGTAGGGGAAGGTGGTCCGGCTTGTTGTTGAGGCTCTGCTGGGGTGGCAGGCCAGGGCTAGAACCTGCCATGCCTCCCGGGAGCCTCATGAGAAGCTGGGCACAGGGAGAGAAAGTAGCAGCTCTGCCCCATGACTGAGAGTCTCTGGTTCAGCATACCTGGGCCAGATTGAAAAAAAAACCTGCTGCAGTGTGGCTGTCAATGATCCGGGCTGTGATCCAATGTCTGCTGTACAGCCAAATATACTTTTAAAAATCCATTATGAATTTTTCTTTTGAATTTATTTTGTATTAAAACACCACAATTGACAAAGTTGTTTCAGCTGTTTCCGGTATTTAGTTCCAACACCACCACTAGGAAGTGTGACCTTCCTAGTCTACCATGCGCTCACTTTCCTCCCAACACCAACCTGCCCCCGAGGCACATAACGCTTTTACTTTATACTGCTTGTTCCAACTAAACTTAAAGAAATGGCAGACAGAATGCCCAGAAAATAAATCAGTAAACACTAATATGTGATTGCTATAAGATTTTAACCTATGCAAATATTAAGATGCCTATTCTTATTTACATAAGTAAGTTCTCAACTCTGGAATCTAAAATGTAATGCACTAAATTTTGTACCTAGGCCTCATTACAGAAATAATCAAGTCTTACCTGTCATTAATAAAACTTTTCCTGCTATATGTTCCTGCTATATGTTGAGGACATAATAATCTTTAACAATTATCATTTTTAACTAGTCCATTTTTCTTGATTTTGTAGTTTTGCAATAGGTAGTCATATTGCATGTATCACTGTCACTGTATCACTGTCTTCCCGTTCATCTTAGATTTGCTCAAGCGGGGCCCCAGTAACATCTCCATATGTCCTGTTTCATGCTAGTAGAGCCCAAGGGCACCTGCTTGCTCCAGGAATATAAAGAGCCTCAATCCATCCTGGAATGAGGTCTATAATTGTTACTGGTATTTGGCATATCAAATACGACACCGGTAGCTTGCCAGGCTCTGCTGTGTAGGTAGCATACTCTTGTAGTCATCTCTAAGTCCAGCATTTATTGATGAACTGCGGGACCATGCGAGCCAGGCTGTGATAGGCTGGTATGCTGGGTGGAGTTCTGACGAGAGAAGTCCAGATGTGGAAAATGGAGGCCTTCATGGAGTGGGGGGTTTTTCTGGCTTGTTGCAAGGCTCTACTTGGTTGGCCGGCCAGGGCTAGAACCCACCATCCCTCCCGGGCGCCTCGTGAGCGGCTGGTCACAGGGAGAGCCAGTAGCAGCTCTGCCCCATGTCTGCGAGTCTCTGGACGGGCATACCTGAGCCGGATTTTAAAAAAGACTGCTGCAGGGTGGAACTCGATGAGCCGGCTGTGATAGGCTGGTCTGCTGGGTGGAGTTCTGACGAGAGAGAAGTCCAGATGTGGAAAATGGAGGCCCTCATGGAGTGGGGCTCTGCTGGGGTGGCGGGCCAGGACTAGAACCCGCCATCCTTCCTGGGCTCCTCGTGAGCAGCTGGGCACAGGGAGAGCCAGTAGCAGCTCTGCCCCATGTCTGTGAGTCTAAAGCATGCCCTTCTTGCTTACACACTGGGTGTGAAGCAGCTCATTGCATGTAATTATAATAAAATTGTTTCTTTGTTTCCCATAATTACATGCCTTTTTAAAGTCCAAGATTTTTTGTTTGTTTCATTTTTTTTTACTAGTTAAGATCTATGAATAATACAGTGTTAGATGGTAAGGTAGTGAAAGATATCCTTGTCTGTTCTTGACTTGGATAGGAATGACTTAATCTTCACAATAAAGTATAAAGTGTTTTCTGAGTTTTTGGTTGATTCCCTATATCAAGTTAGAGAGATGTTCTTCCTGTTTTTTTAAACATTGTTTTACTTAATTTTATTGTTGTTGTGGGTCCATACCCAGAAATGCTTGTGAGACACCAGACCCACCCCTGGCAGTGCTGTGTCAGAGATCAAACCTAGGAACCCACACACTAAGGGCATGCTCTCCATCATTAGAGGAACATTCCCAACCCATATTTTACATTTTTTAGGTAATAGAAAGGTCATTTTTAAAATCCAGCTTCTTTTTTTGTATCTAATAAAATTATGTGGATTTTTCTCTTTTAATGTTAAGGTACTGTATTACATGGATAGAGTTTGATATTGAGCTAGCTTTCTAATTATAAGATAAAGCCTTTATAGATGAGAGTATCAAACATTGCTAGATTAATTTTGTTTGCAAATATTTAATTTTAATATTCTTCCTTATTTAGATGTGAAATGAGTGTAATTTCATTCACTTGTACTATTCTTTACTATTTTGAGTATCAGGAATCTATTAGCATAAGATAATTTCAGTAGTTTTCTTTTTATCCATTTTAATATTATATTTAATAAGGAATTATTTGGGGCTACGCTGGCATTGATAGGGTCAAATGGAAACGTTACTGGTGCCCACTCAAGCAAATTAACGAGTAACAGGATGCCAAGTGATCAAGTGATGGCATTATTGGTTCACTGATAATTTTACTTTTTTTGTAGAGTGGATTTATTCTAACCGCAGTGAATTAATGTCTATGGAATTAATCCTCCCACCAAAACCAAATATAAAAACTAGCCTAATAATAAGATAACATTCTAAAGGCACTAAAGTATATCAATGCAAAAACTCTTGAGGAGCTGGGATCCTTGAAAGAAACTCAAGAAGTGATCTCCATCATCCCTAGATCTTTCCCTCCAGTCATTGTCCAGAGGATAATATCACTGCCTAGGGAAATGATTTCATAGGGAGACAGCGTTCTGATTGGGCTAGGAGAGGCAGAGTTTAGGGTTGTTGAAATTGTTTAAGGTTATCGAAGTCAAACATTATAGGGCAGAACCCTAAAGAAATAAAGCACCGCAAAGGAGCCCAAAATCACAAATAAAAATTTCTCCCTAATCATTCTCCAGCTCCTCAGTTTCATGTATAAGTGGTGAGACTCCTGGAGACTGAAAAGAAAACAAGAAAAAGACTAAAAATACTTCCCATAGACTTTAGCAATCACACAGTGCAGAGAGATAAGAGTTTACATTCTGCCAGTGTGTAGGGACTTTCATAAACTTGTTTTTCATTGGACTGAGAGTACTTATAACCTGGGAGTAATACTAGGAAAAGGATAACTATAAAATAAATACAATGCACTGAAGTCATAAGCCAAACAAACAGAATCATGCTGACCTGTAGGTATTCTATCTTAATTTCTAAAGAAAATACAATCCTCTTTGAAGAATGAAAAATCATCTGTAGACTATAAATTTTTTTCGGTTCACAATGTTGGAGATCCGCTCAAAATTTCTGAAGCATCCTGAAATAGAACCCAAAGATTAGTAGCTAAGAGAGGAGAAACAGACATGTGGGCATGTGTCACATGCACGCGGGGAGGTGATTCTGACATTGGAGTTATCAGCCAACAACTTGATTCAATATATTCAGAAAAATAGAGGAAACAGAAAATAATTTATTTTTACAAAGATCAAATGAACAATCGAGAAGGACAAAATATATCAAAAATAAAGTACTCTCTGGATGTGTTTAATAAAAGACAGGATATAGTAAAAAAATATTTAAAGGCTAATTATGAATAGGTTAATAAAAATACCCAAAACTATTTT
This sequence comes from Cryptotis parvus, assembly GCA_021461705.1. NCBI lineage: Eukaryota > Metazoa > Chordata > Mammalia > Eulipotyphla > Soricidae > Cryptotis > Cryptotis parvus. Next base: position 5,240 of record JAJIBD010016569.1, on the reverse strand, counting down.
GGGGAAATTATTATATGGACCATGGGGAATACAGTTCATTTTTACTATACTTACAATTTTGTACCAGAAAAGAAAAAATGCAAGAAAAGAAATTTTTGAAGACAAAATGCCAAGAAAATACCATAAATTCAAGAAACTAATAATCTCAAAGCATTAAAGATAGAAATCCCATCTGACTCAGCAGTTCCACTCCTAATTACATACTTCACTATACTACAACTATCTTTCCATTGTAGAGATATTCTTTTAAAAATAGTTATAGATGAATGGTCTTATCAGCACTATTGAAAACAGTCAAAAGGCAGAAACTATTTAAATGTGCACAAAAAATAGATACATGTATCCATAACGTGGTATAATGGAATAATTACTGATATGTATCATACTGCATGAACCTTGAAAACTTTCTGCTAAGTAGAAGAAAACAGTCACAAGGAAACCTTATATATGTTTCCATTTGTAGGGAATACTTAGAGTAGGTCAATTCTTTTAGAGAGAAAGAAAATTGGTGGTTTCTGGTATTTGGGAAAGGAAAGACTTGGGACTGCATGCTAAATGAGTATTGTCATTTCCTTTATGAGAGAAAATATGTTGATGCTAAATAATGGTGATTGCAAAAAACTGCTCATGTGCTAAATGCCACTGATTTTTAAAAAATTAGTCTCAACTTAAAAAACACACTTTGAATATGTTAAGTGTGTTACAAATGTATGTTAATAATATTAAGGACATATGCAGAAAGTTATTGGGTTGATAAGTAAAAATAACATTATTTTTAGAACAATATATAATTTTTCTTTTACTGCTTTTAAGATTTTACTAATAAGTACCTCACCCCATAAACAAAAACAAATAATACAAGAACAATCACAGACTTAAAAGTGAAAGGTAAAAGACATAATTCTTCAGAAAAAGAGAATATTCTCATGTTGTGGAAGCAAGCAATATTTTTGATAAAAGGAGATAAAAGTCTCCAGTCATGAAAAAAACTTTATTTTAAGATGGCACTTCAACTGAGTGTCTGCTTATTAAATTAACAAAATACATATGAAATGAGAAAATGAATATCACAAAATGAAACAATATCCAAATATACCTACAACAAAAGTTTTGAATCCCAAATATATAAAATATTCTGGCTAATCAATAAGAAAAAAAGAGGAGGTTCACTTTTTGAAAACAAAAAGTAAAAAAAAAATCATGAATAAATATTTCACAAAATTCTATGGAAAATTCTCACGAAATTTTTTGGTATAAATTGTAGCCCAAGTTACCATGAGGCAATGCTTGACTCAGAGTACCATGGGACATATACTTGACCCAGTTTCTCTTGACTAAGCAGTTTTCTTACTTTGCGGTGCTATTTATCCCTAATTATTCAGATTTCCTTTCTTTCTGTGTTAGCTAATATTCTTTATTTCATTTGTGCAGCAATTCTACATGTTAAGACTAGATGGGGGCAGGTGATTCCAAGAATCCTTTAAGTCATGGGTATTTACTTAGATGTCTGAATTCTGTTCTTATGAAGTCAGTTTAGGTTGGCATGGTTCATATGGCACTGTATTATTTCTGGACCCATAGCTTCTCATTACTATAAATTATAGAGATATAATAGATGAGTGAGTTCACAGAGAATGATGTTAAATTCCTATATTTAAATTAGGAATAATAAAGTAGAGGGATCAGAGGTTTATACAACTATTATCAAATGTTAGAAGGCCATGTGTATACTTTTTTAAATGTATTTTATTATACCACCATGAGATAAACAATTACAAGAATGTTCATGTTTGGGTTTCGGCCATACAGTGTTCCAGCACCCATCCCTCCACCAGTGCCCATTTCCCACCACCAATGTCCCCGATTCCCTCCTCCCTCCCCTAGAGAGCATCTGTGGCAGGCTCTTTATCTCTATTCTCTCTTACTCCTTCTCTCTCTCTCTTTCTCTCTTCCTTCTCTTACATATTGTGGATTGTAATATATATACTTAGGGGTTATCATGTATATATTTTTGCCTGTATTTAATGATAAGTTCTATGTAGTAATAGCACTTTCGACAATTATTGGCACACTGTTCCCTTCTCTGACTTAACTAACCTCTGCTCCCACACGTTGTGGTAATTTACACATTTGACAAGACTTCCTGATCCACCTTTCACCTGAACTTGGATATTGGTATCATAATATGTATATATGTATACATATACGTATGTATATATATATATATATATATATATATATATATGTCATGCTAAAAAATGCAGTCATTCTATATCTGTCTCTCTCCTTCTGGCTAATTTTACTCAACATGATCCTCTCCAAGTCCATCCATTTATAGGCAAATTTCATAACTTCATTTTTTCCTAACAGCTGCATAGTATTCCATTATATAGATATACCAACGAAGATAGAAATTGCTGGCAGTGGGCCATATCCCTTCAAGTGTAATCGTCCTATCTGGTTTGTTAGGCATTCAAATGAATCAATGTTGATGGCCATGTTTGTGTTGACAAGGACACCAACTCCACTGATGCCTCTTTTTTGTCACATGTTCCAAGGAACAATTCTTTTCCAGTGTCAAATACACTGTGATGTGACTGACGCCTCCTCGTCTCAGTCAGACCAATGGTGTCATACTTGATCTTTTTGCACTTGCACCATCAGATCCTCAATATATGCTTCCGATGCCAGCGTTCGCGCATTAAAAGTACAGACAGGTTAAAAAGTACAGACATTAAAAAGTACAGGTTAAAAAGACAGGTTAAAAAGTACAGACATTACAAGTACAGACTAGGCTGTACAAACAGCATAGTCAACCTAGGCTTCGTTTTGGTAGCCTAGGTTGGCCGAGAAATTTTATCAGGCACTGCTTGTTCGCCTTTCTTACTGCTGCCATATTAAGGTCTCTTTCAGGGTCAGGAAAATAAACATTTTTGTTACTGGTTTTGGCATATCACACACGCATCGGACAGCTTGCCAGGCTCTGCCTTGTGGGCGCTATACTCTCGCATATTCCTATGATGATGATGATTCATATACTCCGTAACAATTTATATAAGTACCATGGCAGTATATGTTAATCCTACTAGTTCTGGTTGTATTGTAATAGGTTTGTATCACAACACTCTAACTTCCACCTCAATGAAGATATTTTATTTTGTAACTCAAGCCAATTTTGTATAATTACAGTATAATTTACCAAGGGAAATCTACAAGAAATAAGCATACAATTCAGTTCAAAGTAAAAAGTGGGGAAGTTATGATCCACTAATGTGAAGTTCTGGGAGATTGACTCTGAAAGCCACAGCCTATGTTCTTGTGCTCTCAGTTCCTCAAAGAGGGCAAAAGTTTCTCCCAACAGTCTTTCATGGCTATTGCCAAAATCTGGAGAAGGCTTTAGAGACCCACAGGTATAGATTGCCAAAGCATTTGAGAAGGATTTAATTTAGCTCCTGTATTTTCTATTACTTTCACAAGAGCAATATCAGGGACATGAGTTTTATTTTTTTATTTTATTATACCACAGTGAGATATAAAATTACAGTGAAGTTCATGTTTGGGTTTCAGTCTTACAGTGTTCCAGTGCTCATCCATCCACCAGTTCCCATTTCCCACCACCATGTCCCCAAATTCCCTCCACCCTTCTCTAGCCTGCCTCTATGACAGGTTCTTTATCTCTTTTCTCTCTTTCTCTCTCTCTCTCTCTCTTTCCCTTCTCTTACACAGTGTGGATTACAATACATACATTTAGAGGTTATCATGTATATCTTTTTGCCTTTTCAATGCCCAGTTCTAGGATGGTATTATCATTTTCGACAATTATTAGTATACTTTTCCCTTCTCTGTCTTACCTAACCTCTGACTCCCACACGTTTGTGGTAGATTCCACCTTTGACAAGACCTCCTGATCCATGTTTTGCATGACCTTAGATATTGGTTTAATTTCATAAATATATATACATTATCTATATATATATGTGTGTGTGTGTATGTATATATATATATCATGCACATAAATGCAGTCATTCTATATCTGTCTTTTTCCTTCTGGCTAATTTCACTCAACATGAGCCTCTCCATGTCCATCCATTTATAGGCAAATTTCATAACTTCATTTTTTCCTAACAACTGCGTAGTATTCCATTGTGTAGATGCACCAAAGTTTCTTTATCCGGTCATCTTGGGCACTCTGGTTGTTTCTAGATTCTGGCTATTGTGAACAGTGCTACTGAAAATAAAAGTGCAGATTGTGTTTCTGTTGTGTGTTTTTGGCTTCCAGGGTATATTCCCAGGAGTGGTATGGCTGGGTCAAATGGGAACTCAATTTCTAGTCTTTGGAGGAATGCTATATTGTTGTCCAAAAAAGGCTGTAGCAGTAGACATCCCCACCAAAATGGAGGAGAGCCCCTTTGTCCCCCGACTGCACGCCAGCATTTGTTGTCCTTGTTCTTTTGGATATGCACCAGTCTCTGTGGTATGAGATGATATCTCATTGTTGTTTTGATTTGCATCTCTGTGGTAATTAATGATGAGGTGCATTTTTTCATATGTCTTTTGGCCATTCAAATTTCTTCCTTGTCAAAGTTTCTGTTCATTTCTTCTCCCCATTTTTTGATGGGATTGTCTGCTTTCTTCTTGTAAAGTTCTACCAGTGCCTGATATATCCTGGATATTAACCCCTTATCATATGGTTATTGGGTGAATATTCTTTCCCATTCTGTGAACTTTGTATCTTGGTCACTGTTTCTTTTGAGGTGCAGAAGTTTTTTTTAGTTTCATGTAGTCCCATATGTTTATCTTTGCTTCCAGTTGCTTTGTTAGTGTTGTTTCATCTTAAAGATGCCGTTAGCTTCAATGCCATGGAGCAGATTTCCTATAGTTTTTTCAAAGTACTTTATAGATTCAGGTGTTATTGAGATCTGTAATCTATTTTGATCTGATTTTTGTGCATGGTGTTATAAAGAGGTCCAAAATCATTTTTTTATATCTAGCTTCCCAGTTTTCCCAGCACCACTTGTTGAAGAGGCTTTCCTTGCTCCATTTCGTACTTTTGGCTCCTTTATCAAAAATTAAATGATCATGTGTTTGAGGTTGGTTGTCAGGATACTCAACTCTATTCCATTGGTCCAAAGGTCTGTTTTGATTCCAATACCATGCTGTTTTAATTACTACTTCTTTATAGTACAGTTTGAAATTGAGAAAGGTGATGTCTCCCATGTTCTTTTCCCCAAGGATTGCTT
>JAJIBD010016568.1:0-10565 GCA_021461705.1 Cryptotis parvus | reverse complement strand
CGGCATCCCATATGGTCCCCCGAGCACCGCCAGGAGTGATTCCTGAGTGCAGAGCCAGGAGACCCCTGAACATCGCCGGGTGTGACCCAAAAAGCAAAAATAAATAAGTAAATAAATAAAATCAAATCGGGGTCAAGGGTGATCTAGACATCCCCATGTACCACATCCAGTCCTTTTTCAATAAGCAAAAACATACACAGGAACTGGAGAGATAGTATTGTGTCCACTACAGTCCTCTGCTCTACCAGCTGAGCTATCGAAGGGACAGAGAGTATTGTGGATAAGGTGCTTGCCTTACATGCAGCTGACTGAGGTTTGATCCTTGGTATCCCTTGGTCCCATGAGCATTGCCAGGAGTAAGCCCTGAGCAGAGTCATGGGTAAATACTAAACACAACTGGGTGTGGCCCCAATTAAAATATACAGTGGTAATACAAAGAGGGGTTGGTGGATGGGAATTGCTTTCAATAACAGTCAGTAGCTGCTAAAAAGGACCAACTTTCATGAAGGACCATAGACATAGCATGCGCACACGCACACACACACACGCACACACACACACAATTGTCTGAGTTAGCAAAAAAAAAAAAAAAAAGAAAGTATCATTAGATTAATGAAAGATCAATGAACCAATATTAGGAGACTGAAAGGCCTGCCCTTCCCCATTACACCAGTACCAAGACTTGATTGCTAGTCCGGAATGTAATTACGCCTGGTGCACTTTTACTTTTGGTAATCTACTCTGGGCTGACACATGGGCACAGATAGATAAGATATTCACCATAGCATCACTTAAAAATAACCAAAAAATCTAAAGAGGGAGAAAATATCTAACAACTCCAGCAAGGCCAACTCATGGAGTGCTAGAATCTAAGATGGCTTAGTTTTACATTAGGCACCTTAAAACATGGAAAGGTTTGAGGTGCACAGGCAATGCAGGCAGACTGCCTGGGTTGGATTCCTGGCACCACATGGTTCTCTGAACACTGCTGGGAGGAGACCCCCAAAGCCAAGCACCGAGCAGGAAGTGGGACCCTAGCACCACTGAGTATGACCCAAAGAAGGGGAAAAACAAACCCTAAAATCGTGACAATAAAACATAACTTAAAAAAAAAGCATTATGACTTCAATTTAAAATAAAATGAGAATGCACAGCTTCACAAGCGGCTGGGGAGGCTGGAACTCGGCTCGCGCCGAGCCCAGCTGACGATGGGATCCCGAGGAGGGCAGATGGGTTTTGGGTGTTGGCCCATCGCCTCTGGGGGTCCCAGAAGCAGCCGGATGAAACTCGCCCATCACACTAGCCACCACTTTCACTGTCCGGACGCTGGGAAACTGCCTCACGACCAGATCAACAGAGCAAAACCAGTTCGAGCCCAGGTAGGCGGCTTCCAGAAGCGGGAATCACTGGGAATTCGTCAAATGGAGTCAGGGTTTGGCCAGTCCCCTCTCCATTTTGTCGAGCCTGGTGGCCGCCCAGGAGCTGCCCGGGGACCAGCATGCAGAGCTTCAAAAGCGGCTGGGGAGGCTGGAACTCCGGCTCGCGCCGAGCCCAGCTGACAATGGGATCCCGAGGAGGGCAGATGGGTTTTGGGTGTTGGCCCATCGCCTCTGGGGGTCCCGGAAGCAGCCGGATGAAACTTCGCCCATCACACTAGCCACCACTTTCGCTGTCCGGACGCTGGTAAACTGCCTCATGACCAGATTAACAGAGCAAAACCAGTTTGAGCCCAGATCGCGCGGCTGTTTGCGGCTGCTCGGTCCACTAAAATAGTGAAACAGTAATGTCTTTTAATGCACTGTATTCCACGAAGAGCAGGAAAGTTTGTTGGGAAGGATATATAAAGAGGAAAGAAATGACATACAGAATCTACCAAGTAGTCGAGGTGCGGAGCGGGAGGGAGGTGGGGACATTGGTGATGGGAGATGGGTTTGGGTGGAGGGATGCGTGTTGGAACACTGTAGAACCAAAACTCTACATGAGCATCTTTCAATTGTATGTCTAAAATGGTGTAATAATATTTGGGGGAAAATAATAAAATTAAATTTAAAAAATTAAAATAAATAAATAAATAAAATAAAATGAGGAAAAAGGGTATTAGATTGCAAATGCAGTACAACTTCAATGAGGATTTGGAGAAGGTTTAAAGTGAGACTCAGACAGAGGAATTACGCCAGACGGAAATAAACATCAATGATGATGTACTCTTATTCAACGAGATGAAGATTTACGATTTAATGTAATTTGGAACCATACTATCATCCATAAATAAAGGAGAACACAAACATTTTTATTGGGTTACCTTCTTTGGAAACATGCTGTAAGTAAAAATCCAATCTGACTTATCCCCAGAAAAATGTCTCAGGACCATATGGCCAACTTTTATTTATACCGCCATAAATAGCACATTTCCCAATTGGCACCTTTTAACTCTGCCATATAAAGTCAAATAAATACATAAATAGAACAGAATAATATTAAAAAATTATTCCATCATTTTCTTATGGAATATATTCGTACCTTTCCGAACTGACTGAGTGAAGGTTCTGATTTCTATCTTCAGAACTGGTTCACTGAGCTTGTAATTACCCAGCAATGCTCATCAGAACATGGGCGTCTGCTTGTATATTTCAAATAGCATTCTGAGATATCCATTCTGAGGATTTACCGTCTATCACCTGACTTTCTACAACTTCAGAAACTAGGGCTGGAGAGATAGTAGTGGGTAGGGCACTCTCCTGATTACAACCAACCCAGGTTTGATCCCCAAACACTGCATATGTCTCCCCCACCCCGAGTCCTGCCAGGAGTGATCTCTGAGTACAGAGTCAGGGAGTCAGCCCTCAGCACCAAGTGTGCTCCTAAGCAACCACACTCCATGGGTGCTTAGGGAATCAGGAGTAAACCCTGGTGGTGCTCAGGGAACCATATCTGGGGCTGAAGATGGAGCTGGAGTCAGCCAATTGCAAGGTAGGCACCAGAACCACTGTACTACCTTTCCGGGCCTTCCTCTCTTTATTCTTAGTGGAGCAGATTAGGGATAGCAGATCTAGGGAGAGGATTCGTGGAGATTGCTGAAAGGCCTGTTCAAGCACTGCAACAGATTATCACAGCCTTATCTGAGTCTTTAAAATTCATTCAAAGCATGGATTCATTTCTTCTTTGTTTTGCTTTTGGGCTATCCCCAGCTATGCTTAACCAGATTAAGAGCCGGTATGTGATGCAGGGGATGTAACTGAGTCAGCTGCCTGCAAAGAAAGGGCCATACTTGTGTCCAGTCACACTGGCCCAGAATGCCTCTCTGTCAAAACACAAGGACCCAACTTCCCTTCTAGGGAATGTTCCATCTTTCTACAATGTGATAGCAAGAAGACCACAACAATGCTGCACGATTACGTCAAATCAAAACCACAAAGCTGGGGCTGGGACTGGAGCGATAGTCCAGCGGGTAGGGCGATTGCCTTGCACGCAGCCGGCCCATGCCGCCCGGGTTCGATCCCCGGCATCCCATATGGTCCCCGAGCACCGCCAGGAGTAACTCCTGAGTGCAGAGCCAGGAATAACCCCTGAGCATCGCCAGGTGTGACCCCCCCAAAAAAAAAAAAAAAAAAAAGACAAAGCTAGGGCTGATAGTACAGCAGATAGGGGCGCCCACCTTGCACGCAATTGACCTAGGTCCTATCCCAGCAGGTAGGGCGCCCGCCTTGCACGTAGCTGACCTAGGTCCTATCCCTGGCACCCCATATGGTTCCCAGAGCACCACCAGGTGTAATCCCAAAAGCCAACATAAATAAATAAGTAATAAATCACAAAGCTTGGGCCAGTATAGCAAGTAAAGGCATTTGCCTTGCATAGGATGACCCAGGTTCAGTCCCTAGCACTGCGTAAGATCCCTGAGCACTTCCCAGGAAGGATCCGTCAGCAAAGAGCCAAGAGTAAATGCCAAGAACAGCCAGGTGAGGTTCGAAACCAAACAAAGCTTGTATTGTTTTGTAGGCAAAAGAAATTCCAGCTTCTCTACCTGGGCTGCAGTCAGGCCTGGATGTCATCTTGTTTAAGAGGTGGGCTGACACTATCTCCTGGCATGGCCAGATCAGTGAATTGTTTCTTTTTAATTTTCTTTTTGAGTCACACCTGGCAATGCTCAGGGATTACTCTTGGTTCTGTACTCAGGAATTACTCCTGGAGGTGCTCAAGAGACCATATGGGATGCTGGAGATCGAACCTGGATCCAGCTGCATGAGAGGCAAACAACTTACCTGCTGTACTATTGTTCCAGCCCCCCAAATTAGTAAATTTGTAAGGAAGATGAAGAAAATGAGATTCTAAAAGAATGAGGCAGGTTTCCCGGAGTTAATACATATGAACCTATATGTCCCATATATGCGCTGCCATCGACCAGAGTATGCCAGTCTTGATCAAGCACTTAGTAGGGTTTTAGTTTGGGTCTACAGTTCTAACCTAAAAACTGCTTTTGGTATTTCCAGATAGGATTCTCTGCCCCTCCTCAGAGAAGGCTATTTACGGTGCCATCGGCTTGGAAGGTGTTTCCAGCCAGGGTTGAGCTGGGAGTCTGCGGGAATCGTCTCTGGAAGCAGCTGATGTTTATTTGTGGAGTGTTCATCTGCTCTAGGGATGAACGACCCATCTGGAGAGACAGTGTACTGTGCGGGTGTAACAACCCATCTGGAGAGACAGTGTAGTGTACAGGTGTAACAACCTCTCTGGAGAGAGTGTAGTGTGCGGGTGAAACGGCCTGTCTGGAGAGACAGTGTACTGTGCGGTGTAACGACCCATCTGGAGAGACAGTGTAGTGTGCGGGTGAAACGACCTGTCTGGAGAGACAGTGCAGTGTACAGGTGTAACAACCTCTCTGGAGAGAGTGTAGTGTGCGGGTGTAACGACCCGTCTGGAAAGACAGTGTAGTGTGCGGGTGTAACGACCCGTCTGGAGAGAGTGTAGTGTGTGAGTGTAATGACCCGTCTGGAGAAACAGTGTAGTGTGGGGATGTAACGACCAGACTGGAGAGAGTGTAGTGCGAGGGTGTAACGACCCGTCTGGAGAGACAGTGTAGTATGTGGGTGTAACGACCCGTCTGGAGAGAGTGTAGTGTGCGGGTATAACAACCAGTCTGGAGAGAGTGTAGTGTGCGGGTATAACGACCAGTCTGGAGAGACAGTGTAGTATGTGGGTGTAACGACCCATCTGGAGAGAGTGTAGTGTGTGGGTGTAATGACCTGTCTGGAGAGAGTGTAGTGTACGGGTGAAAGCGGCCAGTCTGGAGAGAGTGTAGTGTGTGGATGTAACAACCCGTCTGGAGAGACAGTGTACGGGTGTAATGACCCATCCGGAGAGAGTGTAGTGTGCGGGTGTAACGACCCGTCTGGAGAGACAGTGTAGTGTGCGGGTGTAACAACCCGTCTGGAGAGAAGGTAGTGTGTGGGTGTAACGACCCGTCTGGAAACAGCGTCATTGTGCGGGGGAGTAACGACCTGTCTGGAGAGACAGCGTAATGTGCGGGTGTAACGACCCATCTGGAGAGACAATGCAGTGGACAGGGTACTTGCCTGGCAATGTGGCTGACCAGGTTTGCTCCCCCAAACTCAGATTACCCACTCTCTCATCCTAGCCAGGAGTAAGCCCTAGGCACCACAGGGAGTGGCCCCCAAACCATCCAAATAAACGAAGCAGCAGCAATTCCAAGAAGCAGCAGAAAGAATCAATATTTGTAACAGGGGTTAAGTAAAGTCCTAGAAACCACATTCCCAGACCACTTCTAACAGGAATTGTACTGTCTGAGCTCTTTAATGAGCATTTCCCCAAAATGTGCTCCATGGAATACAAACTTAATAGGTTTTTCAGCGTTCTCTGGAAAAGGGAGTTTGGGGGTCAGATGAGTTTGGGAAGCAGCAGGTTACCTAAAGTTCAACAAGAAGTTTTAGAGCAGGGTTTACCAAAGCCTCCAACTGCAATAGGATGTTCAAAGAATCTTTGGTCTAGAGTTTGAAAACCACAGTCTAGAAGCACTGGACCGACAGGTGGGACCCTGATATCTTAGGGCCCCACCTCATTAGATTGCGACTAAAGAAGATAAATGGCCATCCCAGACACTGGTCCCTGGTCCCATAGTATCTGTCCCGGAGCATAAATAAAGACTCTTCCCTATCCTTAAGCTTTCCTCAAAGTGCCTCCACTTGGCTACACCACTACTCCGCAGCCACATCTCTTGTCATCTAATTGAAAGTCATTAGATGCAAAGGTCCTTAGGCCTGCGAGCTACAGTCTCCCGCCCCTACTTAAAGAAATACAGAATGTCTGGTGCCAAGGTTGCTAAAAATAAATGCTGCCTAGAAGAGCTTCTTGGCTGGTCCTGGAGGAAAAGTCAATGCTGACAAGATCACAACATCAAAGGCTGTTAACAGTCAATGAAGAGAATTGTCCCGAGAATGGAGCATTGACACGGACACACGCAGACATACAGATATGGACACATACAAACTCGCATCCCACCCACCTTTCTGCAAATGGCACCATATTTACTCATGAGTCGGTCCCCGTCTTGTCCGTTATGATTTGAGCATTTCTCTTGTTTTCACACGCGTCACCATGCCCATGCTCTGTTCTTCCCCTCTGGCAACAGCCTAGTCATGGTCACAGACAGGCTCTCCTAGAAGGTCCTGCTTTCCCACACCTCCATAGCCACCTCCAGGAGACCCTCAGCCTCACCTACTGCCCAGTCTAACTAGTTGGCATGCAGCAATGCCAACTAGTTAGTAGTTGGCCAAACTGCCATCCTGCCCACAGGCAGACCTGATGTTTGCACGTTCCATGCCTCCCACCCCATCCAGACCCATTAGTCATACCACAAGCTTGCACTCTCCCTTGATCTGGCTTTTCAACTCTGCTTTAAAGTATTGCATTGTAGGAGATGGCACAATCCTTATAACCTTCTTTTAAGACAATACATCTCTACCATGTATCAGCAGACTACATATAACAAACACTACAGAATTATTGAGTACCTTTAGGACAGGCTTAAGCAGCGGTAGTGAAATAACTGTTGTGGATTTGGCACTGATTTTTTTTTTTTCTCATTTTATTTTATATTTTTGAAGTATTTTATTATACCACCGTGAGATATACAAATAAAAAGATATACGATTAAAAAGTTCATGTTTGGGTTTTGGTCATACAGTGTTCCAGCACCCGTCCCTCCACCAGTGCCCATCTCCCACCACCAACGCCCCCGGTTCCCTCCCCTTCCCCAGCCCACCTCCATGGCAGGTTCTTTATTTCTTTCCCTTTCTCTTTCTCTTTTCCTTCCCTTCCAGACTATGGATTACAGAACATACATTAAAAGGTTGTCATGTGTATCCTTTTGCCTCTATTTAATGCTCAGTTCTAGGTTGGCATTAGTACCCTCGACAATTATTAGCACCCTGTTCCATTTTCTGTCTTACCTAACCTCTGACTCCCACACGTTTGTGATAATTTCCACCTTTGACAAGACCTCCTGATATATGTTTCACTTGACCTTGGATATTGGTATCATAATATGTACATATATATTTATGCCATGCAAATCAATGCAGTCATTCTGTATCTGTCTCTCTCCTTCTGGCTAATTTCGCCCAACATAATCTTCTCCATGTCCATCCATTTATAGGCAAATTTTATAACTTCATTTTTCCTAACAGCTGCATAGTATTCCATTGTGTAGATTGGCACTGATTATTGAACATTTATAATAGATTAATTTGAACATCTTTGCTAAAAAATTGAAAAGTCCACCCTATTTAATAAGTTCATAAGAGAAACAATAACATGGATTGCCCAACTCGCATGTAACAACCCTGTAAAAAGATAATAACTTAAGCAATACCATTCCGAGATATATTTTCTAATAAGCAATATAATTAGTGCCTGCCAAGGGAGTAGGTACAGAGATGGGGTGGGTGGGAAACACAGGGTTTGGGTGGTATGGGATCATTGGTGGTGGGACTGGTGTTGGAATATCCAATGACTGAATCAACTGTACTGTGAACAACTTTGTAAATCATGGTGCTTAAATAAATAAACAAATAATAAAGTATCCCATTGTAAACTCAGACTTCTGAGACAGCCTCCCAGAGCCCTGAAGGGAACGCAAGCCCTTCCAGGGCCCCCAAAACCATTCACATGTGTCTTCAACATAAATAAATCATCCAGGTTATTTATCTGGAGGAATAAATTTATCCAAGTCCTCCTAACTAGGTTTGGGCTGATTGTCTCCTCAGACATCCCAGGCACAACACCTTTTAAAGTGATTGTTAAGGCCCAAAGTGACAGCACCACAGGTAAGGTGCTTGCTTGGCATGCAGTCAACCTAGATTTCACCTCTGGCTACCACAGCGCCACACACGAGTAACCCCTCAGCACAGAGCCAGCAGTAAGCTGTGAGCATCACCAGGTGTGGTTGAAAAACAAAGCACTAAAATAATAATAAAGTGGTTGTGGATCTGATTTTCATGGTCACATGACCGTGAAGGACAGGATGAAAGGTGGAATGTTGGGGAACAAAGCGGAAGCGGAAGTCTTAGGGCTTGGCTCCTTCCTACCATAAGGCCCTAAGGGCGGGACCCAGAAGTGGGCTGTTGTCAAGGTAATACAACTTCAAGCCCAAATGTTTACATCCACAGAGAACAACACCTGTGTTTACAGGACAGGATGTGGCTGGCCTTCGGACTACTTTTGTTGCAATGGCTCAGGATAATGCTTTGTAATCCCTCTACCCAGAAAAATTTGACAGAACTGCTCTCCAGAACACCAGCCCCACCAGCGGCAAGGCAGAAGCTTCTCCCAAGTCCTTCCCTCTCCTTTTCGCAGGGATGAAGTCCAACAAGATCTAGGTCTCCGTCCTTCATGCCGGGGGCTGCTGGCCAGGGCCCTGACAGAGGGAGGCACTTAGGGCTGCTCTAGCCAAGCCAGGGGTCTGCATTCTGCATGCAGCCCCCACGACCATAAGGTCGCTTCTTGGCTCGACCTCGGGTTTTACTATCCAAGTCTGCAAATCTGATCCTGCCCAAGTTCGGTCCCCAACATAGGAAAACCAGAATCCCCTTTGCAAGCATCCTTTTCGTAGTCACTAGGATTGTGCCGTGTGTGTGTGCGTGTGTATGTGTGTGACTTCTAAGACTTTACTGAGCACCAACAGGAAATATCAAGAAGGGCACTTTGACGCCGCCACACAGGTGAAGAGCCAGAACAAGCCTTTTTCACTTTCATCTCCATAGAGAACAGCTTAACAGGCAGATTTGAGCCTAAAATACGGGCTTCAAGGTCTCCTGGCCCACGCCTGATGCCACAATGGTGGGGAACCTCAGCGTCCCCCACTGTGCCCCACTGACAAGGGCTGTGCGCAGCACAGGCCGCCTGAACTGGGAAAAGAAACGCTTATTCCAATACAGTTTACAATTCGCCACCCTAGTGACTCAAAGACGTGCCTTCCCTCTCAGTGAACCGTCTCTCATCTACGCAATAGCTCCAGGGAAAGCATCCCGGCTTGCCTCCGACACAAGCCAAGACATACACGGGTCAGACAAACTGGCTTTGGGCACTGAGGCACCCAGGGAGGCAACGTCCTGAGCCCAGCTCAGAGGGAGGAAACCGCCAATGGCTGTAGCTGCTCCACGGTGCCAGGCTGCTATGCACAAGCGTGGGGCGAAGTGTCCGGGAAGACCCTGCCCCGGTGCTGTCCTTGGACAGGTCAGCCAGGGCTGCTGGGGCTTTTGCAGAACACACCGCCCAACCCTGCACCCTGGCCCCTCAGCACAAACCACTTCCAAATCCTCGACAACAGACACAGGAGAAGATTGGCATGTCCACTCCCACTCCAGGGCGAGGGTGATCAGGAGGTTAGAGGTTAAATTTGCTGCTCAAAACTGACATGGGGGGGGGGCGGAGCGATAGCCCAGTGTTTGCCTTGCACAAGCCGGCCCGGTTCGATCCCCTGGCATCCCAGCCCCCAAGCACTGCCAGGAGTAATTCCTGAGTGCAGAGCCAGGAGTAATCCCTGAGCATCGCCGGGTATGGCCAACAATAAACTGACACTGTAGGAATTTGGTGCGTTCAGTGCACTGAGGATACCTGTGCTTTGAGACAAGGGAATGCAAGACAGATCCTGACCTGTTTCCTCCTATTTCCAACTGAGAATTAGTGGGCACCTTCTCCACGTTACACCTGTGGTGAAGCAGAGAGAAGACCAGAGTCAGAAGACCGGGTAGCACCAGCTGCTGCTTCCTGCCAGGTTGGATGCCCATGGGTGCCAGCTTGCTGTCCAGTCTCCCTCACCTCCCTGCCCTCTTCTCTCACGGACTGTGAGGAAAGTGCCAGGCTCAGCTGGGAGCCGTCACTCTGAACAGGAGCAGCTGCTTCTCCAGAAAGGAGGCGGGCGGAGCGATAGTCCAGCGGGTAGGGTGTTTGCCTTACACGCAGCTGACCTAGGTTCAATATCCGGCATCCCATAGGGTTCCCTGAGCACCGCCAGGAGTAATTCCTGAGTGCAGAGCCAGAGTAACCCCTGAGCA
>JAJIBD010016563.1:0-25030 GCA_021461705.1 Cryptotis parvus | reverse complement strand
AATGGTTGGTGCTTGGTTTTTAACTCCTTAAAAAGCTCAGCCATGCTCTCCCTTTGATGTCTCTTTCTCCTGGCAGCACAAACTTGCTTCTCCCCTCATCCTCTCCCCAGGAGTCTTTGCACCCAGTAAGTGATGAACTGAGTCTGGTCTCAAACATTCACTCGTTCCCTTCATTGTCAAGACTGACAGAGAAAGCAGACAGAAGACCGCCTAGCCTCCGCGACGCTGCTGCACCCGTCTGCTGAGTTAATTCTCTTGAAGCCTGTCTCTCCCTCTCGTCACCCCTGCTCGACCACATTTTATCCAGGCTTGGGCCTGAAGAACCTGCTCGAATATTATCATTTTCATGAGACCATCTCTAATCTCTTCAGTCATTTAGTCGGCAATTTTATAAGAAACCAGAAAGGGATTAACATTTACTCAGTGTTCACTTATGTTCTAGGCTCTGTGCCAGGCACTTCTTCCCTAGGTACGCTGTTATTTAATTATCTTCATGACGTTCTTGTGAGGTGCTATTATCCTCACTTTTGCAAACTGGAAAACAATGGCTCAGAGAAATTTTGAGCCCCAAGATCTTGCCAGAAATACCAAAGCTCAAATATTAATTGTTTTAAGTTCTTTGTGCAATTTATGCATGAAATAATTTTGAGAAACAATGTTTCCTTTATACTCTAGGTATAAAAGAAGAGGAACAAAAGCAAGCTATGGAGAGGAGCTCTTCACTAAAGCAGGGGAGGGTATTTCGCTTTTGAGCCAAATTAAGTGGTTTTTTTTGTTTGTTTGTTTCTTATACATACACATAATAATATCGCTCATGGTTGAAAGTGAACTAATAGTTCCGGTTTAAAGTGAATTAATGTTGGAGATGGGAGCAAACAGACCTTTCTAAAATGTCTCCAGTGGAGGATCATGTTGAGTGACATTAGTCAGAAGGGAGAGAGACAGATATAGAATGACTGCATTTATTTGCATGACATAAATATATATACATATATATATACATATTATGATACCAATATCGCCAAAGGTGGAAACTACCACAAATGTATGGGAGCAGCGGTTGGGTGGGGACAGAGAAAGGAACAGTGGACCAATAATTGTCAAAAGTCTATTACAATCCACAATATGTAAGAGAGGGAAGAGAAAGGGAGAGAAAGAGAAAGAGAAAAGAGATGGAGAACCTGCCACGGAGGCAGGCTAGGGGAGGGAGGGTATCAGGGACATGGTGGTGGGAGGTGGGCACTGATGGACCGATGGGTGTTGGAAGACTGTTTGGCCGAAACCCAAACATGAACATTTTTCTTCACTTGATCACTTGAATCCCCGGTATTCATCGATTTGCTCGAGTGGGCACCAGTAACATTTCCATTGGACCCTATCACGTGCCAATGTAGCCCTATGGCATCTGGTTGATTCAGGAATATGAAGAGCCTCAAACCATTCCTTCAGGGTCTTGACAAGGAAGTCTGACCATCTTGTAGGTGGGCGGCCATGTGATCTTTTGACATCCCGTGGGATCCAGTTGGTAACGGCTGTAGTCCAGCGGTTGTCTCCAAATCACAGATACACCCAGCAGAGCAGAAATCAGCTTTCCCTGTTGAACGCCCTGCATTCCATGGACCACGAGAGCAACTTCCAACCCGAGTCCACCATCCCGAACATTTTTGTAATTGTCAATAAATAAATAAATAAATGTAAAAATAAAAATAAAATGTCTCCATTGTACTTTCTATTGTGGTTCCCATCATGACTTATGGGTTAAGAATGAACCGCCATCACTTTCTGGAAAGTGAAAGAAGGGTTTCATTCCCCGACATCGCCTCTACTGCCCTCCAGGCAAATAGCTCTGACAGTGCTCCCGCACAAGAGGCTCTTATTAAACCGCAGATGCCGGAACTGGTGCACGGAAGGCTTTCAATCAGTCCCGTCCTGTACTAATGAGGGTCTCGCTGAGTGCTGCAGTAACCCTATCACAAGAAAGACACAGGACAAGCAGCTTTGATGACCTGAGGGAAGGCACCCAAGTTTTACTTGCAGTAAGTTTTAATAATGGGGGTCAGGGTGAGGGCTGTATGCTGGTTACAGATGATTAAAATTTGCCTAATTTTACTATTGTCAATATCACTCAGCAACCATATTTCATATTTCACCTCCACTTGTTCCTATTTGTAGCGTTGTCTGAAAACGACATGAGTGAGCAAAAGCCTACCACGAACAGGGCAGTAGTGTACCAGGAGAGAAAGTCTGATGAGAGAAGCCACAGAGGCGCAGGAGAGCACAGCTAGAAAGCCAGCAACGTAACAAGGGAAGAATGGATTTTCCCTGGAGCATCGAGGTTACGCGCAGGCTACAAAGAGCATAATATTCTAAAAAGAAGACACCCCTGAGGCCAGATAGTGTGAGTGTAAAGAAGCTTGCCTTGCACTTGCCCCACCCTGGTGTGACTCCTTGTACGGAATAGGGTTCGCCATGCTCTGGAAGGAATGACCCTATCTCCTTCCCCAGATAGAAAAGAAAACAATTATTTTTAACTTTTTTACTACCAAAGCTTCCTCTGGAGTTGATGATGAGATGGGACCAGAGATGATTTGAATTTTAAGGAGTAATAGTAACCAGTAGAAACATTTCAGCCCATTGTCTCGTAGGTTAAACATTCAACCTACTTGGTTGAAACTTTTGGCCTAGAATCTGCCAACATTTGTTGGTATCACGGTGTCATTGCTTTTCTATCACCATTTGGATCTCTTCTTTGTCTGTTTCCAGAGGTCAAGAACATGGTAAATCAGAGATAAGTATATTTTAGTCTGCAAAGAGTAAATAAAGTTACATTTTTCTTTCTATCCCAATTAGACTTTCCTAATTCCTTGTTACAAAATAAAGGCATATTTGCTGGATGTATACTGACTGTAACTTAAGCACAAAGGAAAGTAGGCTGATATGTTAAAAAAGCACCCTTGGTTCTTGATGTGGAAAATATCTGCAGACTTTCCCCCCAGGGAATCTGCAGCTCTTAAACATTTCCAGTTACAAGTCAAGGCTCTGAAAAGTGGAGCCACTCCGTTTTCCACCAACAGATGGCGATAATGGTTGGTGAGTAATTTCATTATTCATCTTTCCAGGTGTAAATTCACTTCAAGCACCATGGGTCATTTGCAGTATTTGTGTGAGTTTTGGAAAGTCTTATTAACATTATCAAACCCGAAAAAGCAATTGGATGTTGAAAACAACAGGAAGAAAATGTACACGCTGACAAGGTCAACATATAATTGTATCGCTTCAGCTGAACACAGGTGTGCATACGGCCACGGAAGGCTGTTTCAGTAACAGCTGACCTGCTGATGCATAAAGTCCTGTATCCTGTGAAAGATGCCCTTTCCATGCAACTGACAATACTCGGAAGCAGGGCAAAGAATCAACAGAGTACACAAGACAGTGCTGGAGTATGCAGTTACTTGTTCAGCATCAGGACTGAAAAGCTTATGGCCACGTGAGTTAATTAAGGGAAATTATAGAAGCTTAACATCTACAGCTTTGTGTCAGGTTTTGTTCTAATTTCCCTCAAGTTTTTGGCTAGGGTGAAATATTCCAGTCTATAGGTGTGAAATGAGAGCCAGCTAACATGTCGCTAAGATGGGAGACAGGTTTGTTTTTGACAAAGCAAGCAGACCATTGCAGAAACTTCGGCCATCAGCCACAGACTATGACTCCGTAAATTCAAATCAATTTACATTTTAAGTCTGCACAGCCCTGCCCCAACAAGTGAGGAGATGCGGATAGATTCTCTAAGGTCTAAAGTTTCTAACACCCTCCCCCTCCTCCGCCCCAAGGACCAAAAAAGTGCCTTTAAAGCTCAAAGGAGTAATTCTTTGGGGATAGCCCAGTGGTAAAGAGCCTGACGCATTGCCCCCACCTTCCCAAGTGTGATCTCAGCAACTCCACTTTTGGGATCATCTGTATAAGCACCACAACCAAGTCTGTGCAACCTCTGATCTGATGAATACAGATAGGTAAGAATGAATATGAGTCCTACCTTGTTTGAATCTGTTGTTAGGGGGAAAGAAAAAAATACACATATATGCATACCCACATTCAGATAATACAGCCTAGGCATTTTTCTAACTAGCTTTTATGTTTTTACGCCTAATTTTATTTCCTTTCTCTGTTCAACCACAGTGACTTCCTAGAATTCGCTTTAACTCTTCTATCAGTAACTGGACAGAAAAACTGTATTCTTTTAAGAGAAAAGTTAACTAGAGAATGAGCTAAAAAAAGGACTCATTTGTGTATGTAATTCTCCATTTTTATTACCTAGAATAACTCATCTGGTTATATTTATTTGCTTGGTACAGGATATAGTAAAGCAATGGAAGTCATGGTACAAAACGTGAAATTCTATTTATTTATTTATTTTTGCTTTTTGGGTCACACCCGGCAATACTCAGGGGTTACTATTGGCTCTGCTCTAAGGAATTACTCCTGGTGGTGCTTGGGGACCATATGGGATGCTGGGGATCGAACCTGGGTCAGCTGTGTGCAAGGCAAATGTTCTATCCATTGTGCTATCGCTTTGGCTCAAAATGTGAAACTTCCAAATTAATACCAAACACATTTTATAACATGTTTATTTAGTATGTCCCGAAGTGTTCAAAATTTCTACCATTATGAATACGTATATATGTGTACACACACATATATGTATATATATATGGATAGAAAGGGACTGCATTTACCTTCAGTTGTTTTAGCTTGACCTCTATATTAGATGCTTTATGGTTGGTCATGCCTTTGTGAGTAAATGATTTCTGATATATAGGATGGAACAGAAAGCTACATTTGATGTAAATGGAATTAGAGTTTAAAGGAAGAATATACCTAGGAGGAACAACTACAAACATGGAAGTCAGAAACTAAGCTGGTGCTGAATGTAAATGGACACAGGACAGATAAGAACAAAGCGATTGGACCAAATCAATCAACTATTTACGGCATGTCACACTAGTCGCCCAGCATACACGGACTCTGTAACATAACATTCTAGTCATCAGGAGAAAAATCTTTGGGCAAATGTAATTATTGTGATTACTTAAAAAATCCAGCGAAAAATTGTTAAACAAATGCTAAATACAGGAGAGGGGTCAAGTTGTACAAGGAACACACAGGGAAAAGCAGATGGACAAGTGTGTTACAAAGAACAAAAGCCCCAAAGGATCTGTCTAAAGTAGTGCTGTTAGGGAGAAACAGCAGCTAGGGCAGAAAAAGCCCGTCTGAACAGTAGTTTCCAGGAAAAAGTAGTTAGGGAGCAGAATGCCATTTGAAATTCATTTTAGCGAGATTAATAAAAATGTTATGGGTAGGATCAGTAAAGAGAAAGATGTCATGTTTTGTTACTGTATTTTGTTTATTTGTTGTGCACTCTTTGTACCCCCGTCTACAGAGCATGTCTGTTTAAGACACAACATATGCGCAACAAGAAGAGGGGAAAATAAATCGAAAGAGTTCAGAGAATAGTGATGCTTAAGAAATGGACTTCCGGGCTGGAGCGATAGCCCAGCGGGTAGGGTGTTTGCCTTACACGCGCCGGCCTGTGCCGGCCTGGGTTCGATCCCCGCATCCCATATGGTACCCCGAGCACCGCCAGGAGTAATTCCTGAGTGCAGAGCCAGGAGAAACCCCTGAGCATCGCCGGGTGTGACCCAAAAAGCAAAAAAAAAAAAAAAAAATGGATCTCCGGTCTGCCTGCTGGAGAGGCAGGTGGGGGGAGGGGAATCAGGGCACATTGGTGGTGGGAAATGGGCACTGCTGGAGGGATGGGTGTTGGATCACTGTATGAATCATGAACAGTTTTGTAACTGTATATCTCAGAGTGGTATAATAAAATAAAAGAATAAAGTCATTTTCAGTCCACAAAAAAAGATAAAATGCAGAGTAAAAAATTTTCTTTATTTTTTCTATTAAAAAAAAAATAAAGAAATGGACTTCCTTCCTGAAGCTGCTTTAAATACTTAGTGGATTTTAATCCACTATCTCCAGGGATCTATGGTGTGAAAGCCAGTGGTATGTCCGTGTGAATGCAGAGGAGATGGAGAAAAGGACCAACATGATTCAGGCATGAATTCCCGCCTCGGTGACACACTCCAATTAATTACAGGCTACTGAGAGACAATTCAGCTCATGCGGACCAACCCTAAGCTACCCTATAGTACATTAACTAATGGAAAACGACTTCTGGGACCGTCTCATGTTTGCAAGAAAAATACAAGCAGCTACATATTTCATAACAGTAATTTCATAATCCTATGAATTAAATTATTCATAAAATTAGAATTTCTTAAACATCCTTTTGGAGTACAGATAAAATTGGTGATTTACACTCAGCTTTTGAGAGTAATAATTTCTCTGGCTAAATTTTAAACCATTTCCCTGTCCTTCGTCCTCTCGACTTTCTTGGGTGAAAGCTAATCTATTATAAATGTTGCATAAAAGTGAAATCTGATGCTGCATATTTTACATATGGCCTGAGCTAAGTAACTCACACAGAATGGACATTAAAAAGAACTTATCAGAAATGATTAAATGCACTTTTAGTCACAGCCAAAGAAAAACATCTTTGTCTCTTATAAAAGAAGTGCACTATAAAGCATTTGATTTATTACATAAATTTGCTGTTTTGGTCGAGTAGCGCATCAATTATGATCAGCAAGGAAAAGTAGCTTTACATGTTTTTACGGTGCTTTAAGGGCACACAGCATTCAAGGGTCGCTTCCATCACTTTCGGATAACACTGAGTCTATATGTCTCTGTACGGCTGCACTTACAGATGCAGGTAAGGCACAAATCAGTGCTCCCATAATAATGTGCTAGAAAAAAACACACATGATAAACAAACTCAGAATTCTACAGATAAAATGGCGGTAACTGGTCATAAAAATGAATTCCTGAGTCTTAACCACCTGTAAGTGGTCTTCTGTTTTTGAACTAAATTTATATAAACTGCCATCACTGATTCTTTTTTTTTTTAATCTAATTTTGGGCTACATTTGGTAGTGATCAGGGTTTACTTTTGGCTCTATGCTCAGGGATTGCTCTCGGTGGGGCTCATGGGACCATATGGGGTGCCAAGGATTGAACCCAGGCCGGCCACTCACAAGACAAGTCCTCCCACCGTGCTGTCACTCGCACCCTGCCGATAACTAATTCTGAACTTATCTTCCTCTTCATCCCAAACTCTTAATACTCTTGTCTTTGCTGTGGTGGAGACAGTGGGTGTACATCCCTTGACCCTACCATGAGAGACAGTGGCAGGGGTGAACTTCAGTCACTGATCATCCCCTCTCTGGCTCCATTATGCCATATTTCAACACAACATGATCACCCCCTGCTTGCAAAATTATTCTTCTAGTATTATTTAAAAAGTCTTCAGATATGGGGCTAGAGAGACAGCAAAGCAGATAAGGCATTTGTCTTGCATGCATTCAACCGGAGTTTGATCCCTGGCCCTTCATACAGTCTTCTAAACCCTTCCAGGAGTGATCCCTTAAGTTAGAGCAAGGAGCAAGCCCTGAGGACTGCAAAGTGTGGGACACAAACAAGTCTGTGCACAAAGGTTAAACACCATTGAAAAAATAATTCAGTAACTCAGCATACAATCTGCGACACTTAGGCAGTGACATGTGATCCGGTGTCAGAGTCTCCACCTGTAAGGCTGCGCTAGCATCTGTCTCACAGGACTGTTGTTAAAGGGCTGACACAGCACGACCCCGGCAGACACCCAGGATCTCCAATGTCCCAAGCCTTTCTCCCAAGCTTCTAATCCTCACCCATGTGATCAGCACTGAACAGACTTGACTGAACACTGGAAATACAGAGCTCCCATTTTTAAGTGGAATAGTTCTTCGCACAGTGTAATCAAGCAATATACTGGTTCAAAGAATTTAATTTAAGTAGTATAACTTTTTTCCCTAAAGTAAAATGGGGAATTAAGAGAGGTTAGTAATGGGAAAGAAAATGGATGCATTTTCCTTGAAAAATAGACATGGCCTACTTCCACTACACTGCAGTTTATTGTATAAAAACACAAGGTAATCATGGAAATTTAGAAATGGAATATTAAATTTGAAATTTTCACCAACAAAGGAAACAACTGTGAAAGACGAGCGAGGGTGAGAGGATCCCAAAAACATCCACAACAAGTTTTTTTTTTCCTAGATTGTTTTTCAAGTGTTCTAAATTTGTGACTCCTTTGAAAAGAAGTCAAAACTGGGAGTCTCTCTTTAACAAGTCAGTGTTGGAGTCTAGAAACTGAATGCATTAAACTCCAGCATTAAAATACATAAGTGACTCTTCATTCGTGACATGAGCAGCGTGACAGAGCAAAAGTAAACATGTGCTCTGAAGCAAAACAGAGTGTTATTTGAAACCATTAAAACAGAGCGCGCAAATTACCTAGAAATTTCTCAATTCTGACACAAGCACAGAAAGGCAGGAGTCAAATTGGACATTTCCTAGACTGAACACCTAACGCTGGCATCGATCCAAAACCTGGCACCAGTGTATTGATTTCCAAATGCAGTCACTCCATCCTTTACTAAAGTAATAAATCCTGACTGCCCCATGACCTTGAAAGCCAATCTGAACAGACTGCAAAGAAAAATGAAATCAATTTTGCTCATTCCATGCTAAGAAGTCTGGGGGTGCCATATAAACGGATTACTAGTAAAAAAATGCAGTTGGCCTGTGTAAGTAAAGGAATGCTCTGAGCTGCCGGTGCAGTGACGTTGGTAAACACAGGCCAAGGGTCTCTCTTCTCAACAATGGTCACAGCTCCCAGAGAGGATCTGACAGAAAAGGGTAAACGGTCCCCATTGTGGTTTTCTGCTGGTTTTCTTCTGAACAAGATCATCTCAGACAATGGACACTGAGAAGGGCAATCTTTCTAAAGAGAGAGCAGTCGACCTCTACAAATGATACTCTTAAGGTTAAGTCAGAGAGATAAGATGGGAATTATTTTAAAAAAATGGAAAGACTCTAAGAGAAACATGCGATAACTTATTATAGTATACATTCCTAAAAAAACCCAAAAAAACTAATATACCTCAGTCTCAAGATAATTTGAATTCCCTGAATTTTCCAGAAGATGAACTAATTCTACTTTGCTTTTATTTATTTATTTACTTATTTGTTTGTTTATTTATTTATTTATTTATTTATTGTGGCAATGCTTAGGGGGTTACTCCTGGCTCTGCACTCAGGTTACTCCTGGCTCTGCACTCCTGGTGGTGCCCGGGACCATATGGGATGCCGGGGATGGAACCCGGGCTGGCCAGGTGCAAGGTGAACTCCTCCCCACTCTGCTATGGCTCTGGCCCCTAATTCTACCTTGTTGGCAGTAAGGATAAGTGGATGAAGATCAGGGCTACAAATGCTGTTTATTTACATGACCTATGAGGAAGAATTTTCCAATTCTTGCATAATAAAACAGTGCAAGTAAAAAAGCAAAGTGTCATCCAGATTCCTTAGATGAACAAAAACCCAGTTTCTAGAAATGAAGTGCAGGTAAGATGGCTTTCGATCTCAAGCACACCTTCAGAACAATTTAGTAAAGACAGGGGCCTGCGAAAAGAACAAGTACCAGCCAAGTTCTTCAGAGCAAGCAGCACAGACTAAACGTTCATTCTTTCTATTTTGGGGGTGACTAGGAAACAGGGCTGCCTGTGAGTGCTTCACAGTGAGTTTTGGTGTGAGCTAAAGACAAACCATGATTTGGTCATGTTAACTGGACAAGGGTATCGTAGAGGAAGAAATGCAGGTTGCTTTAAAGGGTATTTAGCCAAACAAGTGTCAGACTTTAATTCTGGGAGACGTCACAGTCCCTGAAAGGCCGCAAGAGGCTGCAGGCTCTTGTTCTTGGCCAGCACCCATCTGACATTTAAACCATGACACCAATCGGTAACTGACAGCACATACATTAAACATATAAACATCTCAAAGGTAGGTGGGAGAGTGTGACTATTAAATAACATAATGACTCTAAATTATTTTACTGGGATAGAATGAATACTTGGCCGAAGCCCAAAGAATAATGTCCAATAGGGAAAAAAGCAAATTTTGCGCAGAAAATACTTTTCTTTTTTGTTACTAGTTTCCGCCAGACAACATTCATGTTGTCTGAATGCATGTCAGAGCCACTTTTGACAGAAAATTAAGTGCAGTGAACTTCTGAAAAAGCTACGTTTATGCTCAGATTATTTACTTCTGTTTCCCCTTTCCCTGGAGAGGTGTTGAATCATACTAGGTGCTCATTGCAGGCAGAGCTCAGGGGATCAAACTGGCGCCAGACACATGCAAAGCCAGCCCCCTCTGTTTCATACGTACATATTTATACATGTACACATATGTTCTTTCTGGGCAGAGCGCGTGCTCTGCATTCAGGAGTTCTGGATTCCATCCCAGCTCTATACAGGCCATCCTAGCCTTGTGTGCCTCCTCTCTTAAGTAAAAAGGAAAAAACTATAGTGGACTTTCTTTCTAAAAAAATTATTGTTTAAAGATGGTGGAGTAAGTTTCAGTGTGTGCTCTTTGTGAGCAAATAAAATTTCTGCCTCTCTACTGATTGGGTCACTGTATTTATCCTTATTATTTTTACTCAATGTACTGGTTTTTAAATGTCCAACTCTGGGGGCTAAAGAGATGTTAAAATGTGGGAGACACTTGCCTCACCTCCCAAGCACCGCCAAGAGTGATTCCTGAGTGCAGAGCCAGGCGTCAGCCCTAATCACCACCGGATGTGGCCCCAAACCAAAAGGAAAACAACAATTCAAAATCTCAGGATTCACTAATTGGGTTGGTCAGTGGCAAGAGACAGAATCCATGCTCTGACAAGAGAACGGGACTAGCTGACCAGTCAGATTACAGTCAATAAGGAGTCACATGACAGAATTACTGGGTAAAAAAATTAATGGCGAAATTTCCTAGAAACCGCACCTCACAAGATTCATTTTATTTCAAGTTTTCAACTAGAACAAATACTATCCAACAAAACTCTGTAAGCTTACACATGAACTGTCCAATTTGCCAAGTAAAATAGACATAATTGAAAAATAGTAACAGGAAAGTCTGTTGATAAACTCCCCCACCCCCCCTCTTAGTGTTCTCCAGGATTCAGGTTTCCTCAGCAACAAGAATTCCTCCTTAGACTTCCTGTCTCTATCCTGCTGAATCCTCCAAACCCAAACTTTAGCTTCCCAACTTCCTGCCTGTTTTGTAATAGGGGCCACACCCAGCAGCGAGAGGTGGGGAGAGGCGGATTCGGCTCCAGGGCCTCACCAATGCGCGACTCCCTGACTCCGGACTTCCGTGCACGAAGAGGTCAGATAAAATGCATCCTGCTTCCTGTGTTCTATGTAACACATATGGAGAAGATCCTTACAAGGCAGAAGCCATCCCAGAGATAATTAAAAAAAATCACAGAAATATACATCGAAGGAAGCAGAGAGCTTCATGGTGCCACACAGTTTTACATATATAAACACACATACAAAGTCATATACTACTTGATGATGTTCTTAAAAGATTGCACTTCTGGAGATTTCTTTGCATGTGAACATCAGAGTATGATTCCACAAACCTAGCCCACACCCAGCCCACTAGGGCCTTTGTGGACGGAACCGTTAAGATATGCACAGGGAGTCCTTTCCTGAGCCAACTGCTGTGTCCTTGAGAGAGTAACCAACAGCTCTGGTGTCACATGGAATCCAAATAAACAAGGGGCACCCCAGCTTCCTCCTCATCACTGCCCCGGGGTGGTGATGGGGTCAGAGGGAGATAGGTGGGGTTTTTTTGAGCATGAAGCTAAAATTTAGAGAGATGATAGGATCGATCGTTTCTCCTATGTTTATTTAATAAATGCATATCACATATAACCCCCTTCCCAACACATGTGTTGGAATAAAGGGAAATAAGAGAATGTCCAAATAAAAGGTAAGCTTCTTCCCACTACTTAAATGTTCAGAGTTCAGCTTACCAAAATATTTGCCTTTCTTTTAACTGGGTTGGTTGCCGCCCACGCAGTGCTGTCTCCAGAGGAAGGTCACATCTCCCCTTACTGCTGGGCCTCCAGAGGGGCTTGGAGGAGGGGCCGCTGGCGAGGCGGTGGGGGAAATAATTGCTTCAAGCCCCTGCTGGTTTTGTGCTCTCAGCAAGCATGGTTAAAGCTGCAGCCCACTTCCCAGACCCCATTTCCAAGTCCGGCTCAACTCCAGAAAGCCCTCCAGAGAGCCAGAAGAGCAGGTTGAAAACAAGCAAAAAAAAAAAAAAAAATGTTGTAGCAGTTGGGCAGAGGGCACAAAAAATTAATCACAGAAGAATCAGAGAGAAAAGACTACAGTGGAAGTTTAGGAGTTCGCCGAGCACCTGGTCTCTTTAAAATAAACAAATCCTTCAAAGAGATTAAACTGCGATTCTTAAGCTAGAACCCGAAAGGCCAACTGTCAAGAAAATGGAGCTGGGACGTGATTTCATCTCCTGCAGCTGAAACAAGAGGGGACAGCCAGCCTGCAGGGCTCTCTGGAAGCTCGTGTCAGCTATGGCGATGATTTTAACCACTCATATACATGTTTTGATTTCTCCCCATGAGGAACCCTCCATTCCCACTCACGAATATTTAAATAAGACCCAAAAGCTCTTGGACATGGCTTTGCAAAAAACTGAAGAATAAGATGAAGGCAAAAACGGTAAGTTAGTTATCAAATGGGGACTCTATTTCTAACGAGCAGAGAAGATGAATGCATGGGCAGTAAAGGTAAGAACCACGAGAAGTTTGGACAAGGGCTTGAATTCTGTGTAAACTTTTCAAAGAATCATCACATTTGACATTTACGGAAGGATTTCACAAAAATCCGGCAATAGTGACTTAGTCGTGCTCTTCGGAGCAGCAGGGGCACGGACACAGACTCAGCTGAACTTGGGACAAGGAGTCTGGCGAGGACACCAGCCTCCTTCTAGGTGCTCAGCACGAGTCGGAGCTGGTCCCTGCTGACAGCTCAGGAACCAGCTTCCACAGATGTGGTAAGGAAACGGTCGCCCCATGGGAAGAGACTGGCACCAAAGCCAAGTTGAAACCTGTGCCGTGAGTGTGCCAAAGGAACAAACGTGACACAATCACCCTCTTCTTTTATAAAACGAAACTAAAATCTTAAGCCCCAAAGATGTCTTTATTCACCATTTCAGGCTAAGCAGAAAGTCCACGCTTAAACACTAGACTCCAGATGATGCAGGTGGCGGAAACAATCTAAAATTATGTAGTTTTTGCACTATGAAAGGGGCGGGGTGGATGATGAACGCCCAAGCCTTTATCCGGAAAGGAGAGAAAAAGACACTTGTCTGGGGGAGAGGACTAATGCCCTTCAGCTAACTGTATAACTGAAAGTAAAGTCATAAAGATTAAAATCTATCCCAGCCATAAGAGAGACAAATGTCCAGAATCTAAAGAATATGTTTTACTTACGTAATCTCAAGTAAAAGAAAGAAACAATTTCTGTGGCCTTGAAAAGAGGATGAGAGGGCCTATTTGATGATTTTCTGGGGTGAAGATATTTTAAAATCTGTATATATTTTATCATCCACCTAATACGCTGGAGAAAAATATGACAAAGGCACAAATATTTGCAGCACGGTCATGTGCGCCTAGAACAGGGAGTAGCAGACAGAGAGGCTTGCAGGAATGTTGAGGAGCACCAGTTCTCCCAGGGCTGAGCTGCTCTCACTGCCATGAGCACCTGAGCACCGAGCAAACCTGAGACACGATTACAGGAGAGCAACGTGCTAGGGGACCACTCACTGCTGCGTGGGGAAAGTGGTCACGTGTCACAGACACCTGCCACGGTCCGTTTCTGGACATCCTCAGTCCCTGCTCTAGCTAAATGAAAAGAAGGAAAGAACGTGTCCAGGGTTTCTTTCATTTGTTCTTCTCAAGTGCAGAAGGCACAGAATGGGTTTTCGCAAACTCTGGGCTAATTGGACTTGCAATCCTGATGTAACCATATCCCAGGTAGCCGAGCCAATTAGACGCTTCCCAGTTGAGGACGCTTTTCCCCAGGATCTTCATTAGGTACATCTATAAGCACAGATAATGGGAACTGGGCTTGGTTTTATTTCTAGGGCTCATGTATGGACTGGTTCCCACAAGATTCATCCTGTCAGGTATCCCATGAATTTTAAATTGCTTATTTCGTAGGGTTTTCATGGCTGGCAAAGATGATCAGACATTCATGACACATAATTCAGAATAGTCACAAATTCTGGTGCACTTCTGCAGACACTACAAATGAATGCCAACATCCATCCAAAGTGGGTTAGGACAGGCTGTCCTTCATTCTCTCCTGTTGTTTACACGAACAACTCATGTCCACACAGAATGCAGTTTTTTCCGTTTTATAATAGACAGTACACACTCTACCAAACTGGCGAAGAGGATAACAACAACAACAAAAGGAAACCCCCAGGGTGCACAGACAATGGCGAAGAGGCATCTACCTCTGCTAAGAGCAAACTGGTTCCATCTGCAGGGCAACTTGGAGCCAAAGCTTGAAACCATTTCTCCCAAGGAAATTAAGACTGCGCACAAAGACTCTGTAACAGAATCAGTTAGGGAAAACAGCAATACGTAAAGAAGTAAGCTAGGGCATTCCAGGTGTATTAAAGCTGCCGCAGAGCCTGCCTGGGGATGCGGGAGACGGCCCCCTGCATCCAGCAAGGAGGGAACAGGGTAATGATGTACTCTGTGAGCTCCGTCCAGATGGTAAAGAAACCATATACCCAGCAGCCCCCCTCTTATTTCTCACGACTATCTGGACTAGTACTGTCCAAGAGAAATACAGCACAAACCACAGATACAACCTACTTCCTGGTGACTCCATCAGAGGCAGAGGGGATTAATTTTCAACTTTTTTAATCCAACATATCCTCAGTTGGGACCAGTCACATTTCAAGTGCTCAGGAGTCACAAACTGCTGAGGGCCCCTGTGCTGCCTGCCCCGACCTGAAGGTGGAAGAGTCTCTCTTGCCTCTGCCACAGCTGGACATTTCTCTTGCCATGGGAAACCTTAGCTGGCACCTTTTATCAGAGCCACAGGCAACTATGCCTTTAGATCAGTGTCTCAGCATCCGACACTTGCAAACCAGCACCAGTGTTTGAAACCCTGCTTTAGATTATCAAAGACAGTGTGGGCCACACATGATAGGGCCAGGATCCGCGCTATTAACCCTGGCTCACAGAACCAAGCTTTGTGAGTGCCTCAACAGTGAGGTGTATTTTAAGTCTTTCTCCTATTCAGTTATTTGGTAAGATTTTATGGTTATTTTCAGCATAAATTACTTATTGTGGCACCTACACAGAATTTATTCCTTATGTGGCTTGGGAACTTTGACTTTTAATCACAAAATCTGAGTGGGAAGAATGGTATATTTGTTGGATAAGCCTCATTTCAAGCTAAGAAAAATTAATTCACAGTCTTTAAGTGGACAGCTGACTAAACATGAAGTCAATCAACTGCAGATCTGAAGTCTCTAAGTCTCATCTGACATATTTTTTACTATTTGCCACCACACCGTGTTTAAATAACTCTCTGGCAAATTAGAAGCAGGTACCATCCATGGGAGCCATTAGTGGTCAAGAGTGAGATGAATCTCGGCTGCACACAGCTCACTATCCAGGCGGTTACTGTGCAGGTGACAAGGTCCCCACCTGTGTATGGGGTCTGTGGACAAGTTTGCATTTGACATAGTAGCAGACATGGGACACAAGTCAGAGTTAATTATGTAGATTGTCGGGAACGCCGCGGGTCCCCGACAGTGTCAGGACAGAGGTTGTCTTCTACCTCCAAGGACGCCGGAGAAAGATGAAAACTCACGAGTCCGGTGCAGTTCCAAAAATGGCTTTTAATAGTACAAAAGCTCTTCCACAGCAATCCAATATAATGAACAAACTCTAGCTCTGGTCCGAACTTAGACCATACAAAAGAGCCTAAGTCTCCCATCAAAGAGAGAGAGGATCTCACCCGAGCTGAGTCGTACCCAGAAGGAGCAAAAGGCCAAAGAGCAAAAGGCCAAAAAGCCAAAAGCCGCAGGGAGCCAAAAAGCTGAAGGCTGAGGAACCAAAAGGCAAAAGGTGAAGGGGCCTCAAGTCAGCCCCTTATATACACCAAAGTAATCCAATAGGGAGGTTGTCATGCCAACAAAGAACCCTAAACAGAGTGTAGTGCCACACCCTATTGCAGGTATAAACAAAGGTTACACCAAGGACTAATCCCGAGATTATCTCTTATGTAAAACACTGGAGAGAGAGAGGGCTGATATAAAGTAATACATCTTAACTTCATGAGCTTCATGTAATCTAGATGGTACCCACAAGGTCCTTATTATTATCTGCACCAGTGTGATTCTGAGTATCTTGTTCTCATGTACTGAAAGGGTCATACTCGCCTGCTTAGAGGAAACTAGCATGATCCTTCCTATAGTCTTCCTTTAGTCTCAGCGTAGCCAGGGTGGTAGTCTCCTGGTAAATTCTAACTGTCCCACGTTGGGTGCAGTGGGTATAAAGAGGAGCTGTGCCCAATCTAGAAAACATAGAAGTCTTAGTAGATGTATAAGTCAGAAGTTATTCAATCAAGGTGACTTCTGTAACTGCCACACCCTCTAGAAGTGTTTACATAGAAGAGAGATCTCATTAGAATGAACCTTGGCTTAAATAAGATTAAGCTGGGAGTGAGCAAAACAACAAAACTCCCAGATTAGCTAAACATGTCCTCCAACAGTAGATTATAGAGTTATAAATATAATTAACTCACCACTGTGTAACTGAGAAAAGGAAATTGCTGACTACATACTTTTTTTGTTCCTCCTTTGCTAAAATAACAGCTGTAAAAGAATACACTAGATGAAAACTAATTTTATATGTATGCTGTAAAATGAAGTTACAGGACATTGTATTGTTCACTTAGACAGGGTCTACATGAAAATGCATGATGACTGCAAGTCGCTCATTATCTTTGTGTCTCAATCTGCGATTTCTTCTACACCTCGAGTGGAGTCACCACAGCTGCCTCCAAGCTAACCCTTCTTCCCTCAGATAAACCCTACTTTACCAACACAACTAAGATTCAATATAAAAAGTCCCCATATCCATTTATAAGCCCTATGTTAGCTAGCATAATGCCTTTTTACCTAATGATGGCTCAATAAATGGTGGTTGAACTGATTAAAGATCCAAGCTACGAGGAGAAAAGGTAATAGCCACAAGGCACATCGAATCGTACCTCCGCAGAAGGAAGGCGAGAGAAGTAAAGGAAAAGAAATCTAAGGTGCCAAACTTTGCTGGAGCCACTTTCAGCAAGGCATCTCACCCAATTCACCCACTTTATTCCTGAGAATCCCATAGGCAGAAACAAAAGCAGCTTCCCAGGACACGGGCTGTCACACAGGGAGGCAGGACTGAACTAAGCCTGCCCAGGCCAATCACAGTCCACGGTCCTTCTACTGTGCCCTCCACTCTACAGCAAGGAGGTGCCAAAGCAAAAACCATCAGCTTACAGCCTATGCAGGAACAAACTCTGCCGCGTCATCCAACGCCTGGTCACACCTTGTAGTCTGCTCCAATGAAACAAGCTTATTTTCATTAGGAATAACATTACCATGGAACACAAATTCTAAATTTATGACTAAGTTACTTCAATAATATTCAATATAAAATTCCAGGAAAACAAATACTTTGAGCCTTTGAGTTTATGGGTAACAATGGTTTTGTTACCCGTTGTTTTCCTGTGTTTGTGATGGAATCAGAAACAAATAAATGCCCAACTTGTGTTTCTGCTCTAAAATTATTTGGGGTGATCCGAAAAGTTCTGGGAAAAGCATCTGTAAATTACTTTTTCCCACAGTGCCAGGAACTGAACTACAACACTGTACTTACCACCTACTGCGCTTTGACTGCATTAAAACAGGTTCTTTATGCAAAATGTCCAAAACAGCAGAATGAACATATATGCCAAGTTTCTGAATACACCTTAATGTGCACGTGTGTCTAATGAAATGGACTTTAATATATATGCAGTTATTACATATGCCCATTGTGCTATACAGGTGTAAATATATATAATACGTATACATGCAAAGACATCTGGAGCAACCTTTAAGAGTTAATGATAAGACAGCACAGTAAGTCAGGCTTGTGCTTGGTTTATGTTTTTCCTTATTACAGAGATATTTCATTGTATAGTGCCAAGAACTGAACCGTGGCAGACAAGGTGTCTGCTTTACTGAGCCACATCCCCTACCCCATTAGATATATTTAAAGGTATTTTATTCTTGGATGGTACTGTCTGGATCTTGATTTGCACTCATCAAATGTTCACAAATACTCACCATGCCACAGAACGCTCTGTCCTGTCCTTCAGAAGCCTGGATACTCAAGTTCTCAAGTATCAATCATCCACCTCGCCTCTCCTCTCTCCTTCCCTCCCTCCCTCCCTCCCGGCAAACCTGAATACACCTTTGTAGACTTTATAGACTGAATACATGGTTTATAGACTCCTCATTCTCCACATTAGTAACAGGCGTGTTCTAAGAAGGCACCAATATACTGCTGAAAGAGGCTTTTCCGCAGTGGTTATTATTTTTAATTCTGAGGTTTTTCTTTAAAACACTGGACACTGGGACGGGTACAATAGTACAGAGGGCAGGGCATTTGCTCTGCATGCAGCCAACGAGGGTTCAATCCCCGGCATCCCATATGGTCCCCTAAGCACTGCCAGGAGTGCAGAGCCAGGAGTAACCCAAGCGTGGCTAGGTGTGACCCAAAAAGCAAACAAACAAACAAACAAACCCCAAAACCACTGGTCACTGATAATGGCGCTGCAGTTCGTGTGAAGCCAAGTCCAGTGGAAGCTGGAAGCCAACTCTCGCTTCAACATGTTCAACTTTGGTGCAATCTACTTCCATTTCTCATAGGCATTTGTCACACTTGGGAAAACATCCAAACATACCATTTTCTTATTGCAATTTATAATGATGAATACGGTTTCTAAATATTATCAAGCATTAGTCAGATGAAACAGGTATCGCTGAAAACATTTTATTTGGTCATATATTACTGGCAGCTTTCACAAGACTATTTTGTATGGAGGAGAGGGCACTGCGCGGTGCTAAGGGCTACACCTGCCCGAGGGCTCAGCACTGAGCCGGTGGTGCTCAGTGGGTAACAAGGTGCACAGGGGTGAACAGGCGTGCTGCCTGCAAAGCATGTACGCTAGCCTTTGAGTGAACCCTCCTGCACCAGACCTGTCCGTGCAACATACGAGAGTCTAGAAGACAGTGGAAGGAAGAATTTCTCAGAACATTCTCCCTAGTGGCCCGATGCTGACTATTGGTTCCCTTAAGAAAATCTAGTAGTAACAGAAACACACCTGCTGACCCGAGGGGTACGCAGGGGAGAAGGAGGAAAGGTGATCTCCTAGGGAAGAGAAGAAATTACAGGAGGCCGGGGGGACAGCGTTGCGTCAACAACAGCACATGCCCGGGGAAACTAAGCTGTAACATATATAAAGAAGTGGTATTTCCTGATAACAGCCCAGCACAGGCAAATCATTATTCACACCTTCCCCAAGGAAAATTACTTCTAAGCCAGAGCTACAGAGATAGAAGTAGTAAGTGTTCTTCTTTAAATAAAAAAGGTTAAACTTTCCATACAACTGTTTTTAGAAAACTGGATACTCATAGAAATATCAATAAACATACAGAATTTTTTGAGCTTGCAATCTAAAAACACATCAAGTGTTAAAAGCTAAATACGGCAAATCAGTAAATGCTCGAGATGAGAGCCTTCTACTGAGAGTATACCACCTACATGGCAGAGCCTGGCAAGCTACCCATGTTTTATTTGTTATGCCAAAAACTAGTAAAATTATGGACCTCAATTCCATGACCTGAAGAATGGTTTGAGGCTCTTCCTGTCCCTGGAGCAAGCAGATGCCCTTGGCCTACACTTTGCTTGCGACAGGATGTATGGAGATGTTACTGGTGTCCGCTTGAGCAAATCCATGAACTACGGGAAGACAGTGATACAGTGATACGTCAAATCAACTCAAAGACCCTACTGTTTTACATGATGCCATACTTATTTCACATGACCCTTAGTACAATGATGGAGAATATTTTTTATAAAAAACACTCTTTTTATCATTTTCCTCCAGTAAATGTGCTTTTTGGATTATAAATTGGTAGCTGTCTTACAAAACTAGAAAATAATGGGCCAGCAATAGTACAGTGGGTAGGGTGCTTCCCTTGCACAGGTCTGACCCACTGTCGATCACCTACATTTTCTTTCTTTTTTTTTTTTGGCTTTTTTGGGTCACACCCGCAATGCTCAGGGGTTTCTCCTGGCTCTGCACTCAGGAATTACTCCTGGCGGTGCTCGGGGAACATATGGGATGCTGGGGATCGAACCCGACTGGCATGGGCCGGCCGCTGCAAGGCGAAAAGTGCCCTACCTGCTGGGCTATCGCCGATCGCCTACATTTTGTATGGCCCCCTGAGCACCGCCAGGAGTAATTCCTGAGTGTAGAGCCTGTAGTAAGACCGGAGGGACTATTGGTTCTCCCAAACCAGAAGCCAAACAAAATCCAAAAAAAAAAAAAAAGATCAAAGTTGGGATCATGTTGAATAAAGTCTTAAAGCTTCTTCACTTAATAACTGTGAAAATTTTGGGAAGGCCAGAGAAATAGTTCAGAGGTTACGGCAGTTTCCCCACATCGGGCTCCAGCCATGAACCTGGTTCCAATTCCCACAAACACAGGAGTCCCAGAGCACTGCTGGGTGTGCAACCCCTCCCATGAAAAAATATGCATGTATATAAAATAAAATGTAAAATATATTAAAACAGTGAGACTTCCTGCGTGAGATTATTCTTGAAAAACAAGATTTATGTGTTTTAAAGAAAAATATGAATTATTTTTGTTTCTGTTCTAATTTTTTAATATTGAAAGTGGTGCTCACTGACTCTTCTGCCACTTATTACCCCTCTCAAACCAGCACTCTGCAGGGAAGGTGGGAAGAAAAAACGTGACACTGGAAAAGGGGCAAAGATCCTATAATCAGCAAGTAGGGGGGTAAAGCCAAGGATCCTGGGAGGAAAACAGTTGGGAAAACAAGCCATAAATATACCGCACGAAAAAGCTCCTTTATGAAGTGATGCCTGGGAACAATTTCGGTGGGCATCTCGAAATGGCTGTTCCTACATGCAGAGGACACGGGCCACTGACCACGCTATCACCTACTTCCTGGTTTACATGGACCCTCAGGCACACGGAAATGTCCCAATAACACCATCTCACATCTCAATTTCCCATCGATTTCAAATGTCCTGCTAAATATTGGACGGGATAAATGAATGAGAGCAAGATAAAAGGTGTTTTTTTTCTCCATGCTGTCAGTATGTTTCAAACACTTATAGCCAAATTAAAAATACTATGTTTCACAAATAATATTGGAAAACTCAGTAAGAAACTTTCTCTTCACATAAAAATTTCATTAATCCAGGAAGAAATATCTTAAGCAATTTGTTTCAGTTTAACATTATAAATACATTTCATTTTACAATCTTAAAACTTTGCTCTTAAAACCTGGAAAATTGCCTATGAAATCAAGAAACAGTAAAATGTCATTCAAAGGACTAATTAAGATGCCCTCTGTCCTGAGCAGCTGTTTTATAACTTCATTTACAGAAATCTCTCTTATATATCAGGTCTCCTTTAAAAAAGGGGGGTTTCTATTAAGGCTTGGTGCAACTATATAGTTTCATAAAACTTTGGCAGCAAGAATCACCTTAGAGTAGCCAAAGGGTACAACTGTCCGCTTACAGTAAGTTCAAGTAAGTTCTAAGGCTGTGGTGTGCAGCTTAGTAATTCGAGCTTAATGATTCTGTACTGTACATCTAAAATATGTACAGTAGAAAGTATATCTTTAAAAGTTCTTTGACATAGATGAAAAAAATCTGTATGCTTTGAGGAAAGTGAGCTGTACTTATTATGGGCCTTACAGGTTTAAAATGGCAGATCCATATCTGAAAGGAATGTCATGTTTCATATTTAAATCAACACCACTGTATTCCTTACAGCTACTAAAGAATGCAAAAGTCTGAGTGTAAAAGTGAATCAAACCACCAAGATGACTTTTTAATATCATTACACTCATTTGCCAGTGGCAGCTGCTGCTTACTTATTTCAATGTTGACATAGTAAAATCCAGATTCCCAGGATCCCGCTCCGTCACCGGAAGCTGCACCACAGTGCTGTGCATGCATCTCCTCTAGAGGCTAGTATCTTGCTAGCAGTTCGGAAGGGAAACATCTTCCCTTGAATATTTTTAGTCATCATCTCACTGCAATCTAAACAGGAATCGTCAAGTGATATATGAAAAATGATTATCTCCTAAGAACCGGAATAACTGACCTAATCAGCCATCACGACATGGAGCACACCTCATGGAAAATCACTGGCAGAACCAAACCAGGATCCCAGGCAATTCTGTTGGAATAGCCTCTATGCGTACTTCCAGGGAAGGACAGGCACAGCTTTTCAAGCAGTAGGAATCCTCTTTTCACGAAATTTCAGGCAAAGTAGAAACTCACTTTTTAAAAGTGAAGATGACATGGCAGTTTAGTGACTGCAGTATATGACAATGAATTGAACATTTGAAAATACAGAGAGGGCGGAGTGATAGTACAGTGGGAAGGCATTTGGCTTTGCACACTGCTATCCCTGGCACCTCATTTGGTTGCCCTGAGCCCACCACAAGGGATCCCCTGAGCACCGCTGAGGATGCCCCCAAACAAACTGAAGTACAGATCCTCAAAGATAAGAGTATCCTTTTCTGCAAGACTAGTAGTGATTGTCCAGCACTTCAGAAGTTCCCTGTGAATACTGTAAATTAGGCATACACCCCACATTGTAAAATCGGTCGGACAGAGACTGGAGTTGGCACCGTTAGG
The DNA here is from genome assembly GCA_021461705.1 of Cryptotis parvus. Lineage (NCBI taxonomy): Eukaryota > Metazoa > Chordata > Mammalia > Eulipotyphla > Soricidae > Cryptotis > Cryptotis parvus. The sequence goes on along the minus strand of JAJIBD010016563.1, from coordinate 1,995 downwards.
TTATGTTTTGTACTCTGATGGCCAAATCATAGCAGGCAAGTCTTAGGTGCGGATCGAAACAGAGCTAGTGCATCCGGGTCTCCTCTTCATTATTAAACCTATCAGATTACTGGTTCCAACTAAGGTTGTGTCTGTGGCTACCACATAGTTATTAATGTGCTTTAGTACTATTAGAGGGAAGTTCTGACCTCTGCTGTGAATCACCTGACATAAAATTAATTATAAACAGAGGAAAAAGAGTCAGGATGATATAAAATGGCTTTCTGGGAGGCAGCTACGATGGTAAAATACTATTTTATAGTTCTTGCTTTGACATCAGGAGAATAATTACAACTAAACTCTTTTCTAGAATCTAAATTTAATTTCACTGAGAAGATAAGACCACTGTGTATCTCTATTCTAATCTTTATATGTGCTATTAATTTACTAAATTCTTTCTATCATTTTTTTTCAAAGTTCAAGAATATGAGTTACAGGGAACTAGACTTACTGGCGGAGCTTAGATATTTAAAATAAAGATCTTGACAATATATGTTTTAAACTGCTCTGACTATTTTTCTATTCTGTCCTTTGTTGGCCAAATGCTTTTGAACAATTTAGAACTAGGGGAAACAGTTGTGGGCATTTGACTAAACACACTTCTAACTTTATTTTTAAGTCACCATAAATGAGAAAGAAATTAAACCATTTCTGATCTTTAAATTACTAAATATCTCATAGGCCTCCCAATAGCCAATAAAGTAGGTTAAATGTGTAACTTAAAAAATAATACTTTCTGATGTAAGTTCAATGCAGCTTTACTTAAGGCAGACCAAGAGCAGATTATGTCTCCATGTTTCTTTTCCTATTTATATTTTTCCTTCACTTGTATCACTTGTCTTCCCGTTCATCATCGATTTGCCGAGTGGGCACCAGTAACTATCTCCGCATGTCCTGTCTCATGCTAGTAGAGCCCAAGGGGCACCTGCTTGCTCCAGGAACATAAAAGAGCCTCAAACCATTCCATCAGGTCATGGGAATGAGGTCTATAATTGTTACTAGTATTTGGCATATCAAATATGACACGGGTAGCTTGCCAGGCTCTGCCGTGGGGTGACATACTCTTTTTTTGTCACCTCTGATCTCCAGCATTTATTGATGAACCTCACGGCCGCTGTGGCCGTGGTGAGCCGGGCTGTGGATCAGCTCTTCCTTGATGAAACTTTATCATTCAAACCACGTATGAAAAAAATAACAACAGTCTACGAATATATGCCACTCCAAAGAAAGAGACCAGGGCTAGAGTGACAGTACAGTGGTAGGGTGTTAGCCTTGCATGAGAGTGACCGGGTTCAATCCCTGTCATCTGAGCAGCATCAGGAATAATTCCTGAGTGCAGAGCCAGGAGTAACCTGAGCACCACTGTGTGGCCCAAAAGGCCAAAAAGAAAGAAAAGGGAATATATCAGATCTTAATTTTTCTAAACGGCAAGGAAACTGGTATAAAAAACAATCATGGCCATGTATTATCACAACTATTTTGTGTCTGTTATGTCACAGCACTCAAGCTAGACATGAGTGTTGTGAGAACATAAATAAAACTCAGCATATAATCCAGGTGGCTTAAAGCTCAGTGCACTGGGCTACAGAAATACCTGTTTAGTTTGGCATGATACTAGAAACCTATCACTTAGCAGTTCCCTGACAAATAGGAGCTCAAATCATAGTTTGTTCAACTTTTTCTTTCTAGTTTCTGGGTCAAAGCCAGTGGTGCTATGGGTCTATTGCTGGCTCACTGCTTTTTGGGGAGAGAAAACTTGGGGTACTGGGGATCAAACCACGGACCCCTGTGTGCTAGGCATTGCCCCTAAATCATCTTCCTCGCCCCAAAGTTTGTTAAACTGAACCCAGCTTACAATCATTCCCCCCCTGAGTGAATGGTGACGCATTATTAACTTAAAATACAATGACCGTGATCGTATCAGTAGAAAATTCCATCTGTGAATGAACTTTCCTG
>JAJIBD010016562.1:0-15113 GCA_021461705.1 Cryptotis parvus | reverse complement strand
CAGAGGTTTATGTCCTGTTCCCTATGGGTGGTGTCCGGGAGAGGCGCGAGGTGAACCCTCTCCAGGAGAACAGAGGTTTATGTCCCGATCCCTATGGGTGGTGTCCGGGAGAGGTGCGAGGGGTGAGCCCTCGCCGGAGAACAGAGGTTTATGTCCTGTTCCCTATGGGTGGTATCCGGGATTGAACCTGGGGTGCTTCGCCACTGAGCCCCTGGCTGACAAGCACTGGCTGCTCTGTTGCCCCCACAGGCTGCAAAGCGTGAGCTGGAGAGGCAGCGGCAGCTCGAATGGGAACGGAATCGGAGGCAAGAACTCTTAGGTCAGAGAAACAAAGAGCAGGAGGACATCATGCAGCTGAAAGCAAAGAAGAAGACGCTTGGAATTCGAACTGGAAGCTCTTGTGAGTAAAGTTTGCTGCTGCCGCTGGAGAATCTAGGAGGGCGCTGTGACAGGCCGTCACCTGCCTTCCTTCCTTTCTCTCCCTGCTCAAGAATGACAAGAAGCATCAGCTGGAAAGGAAAGCTTCAGGACATCCGATGCCGCCTGACCACCCAAAGGCAGGAAATTGAGAGTACGAACAAATCCAGGGAGTTGAGAATCGCGGAAATCACCCACCTGCAGCAGCAGTTACAGGTCAGAACATGTGACTGTCCTCGGAGCCCGCTTGGTTGACGTGCTGTTCTCTAGCTCATGGATTGTGTTTGTTCCTGTTGCAGACATCAGGTAGCTCCATGTCCTGGAGCTGGGAAACCAGGATAAGTAGACAGATGAGGTCCTGGCCAGAAAACAGGCTGTGAGGTCAGCGGGCCCAGCCCCATGCTGAGGACAGTGGAGTGCCTGGCCTGGCACTCCTGTGGGCACCGAGTGTCCATCAGGCACCAGTAGAGATGAAAACCCCTCCTTCCCAGAACTTACCCTACCCCCGCTTTTTTGGGTCATACCGGGCGACGCTCAGAGGTTACTCCTGGCTCTGCGCTCAGGAATTATTCCTGGGTGGTACTCGGCGGACCATATGGAATGCCAGGGATCGAACCTGGGTCGGCCGCATGCAAGGCAAACACCTTATCTGCTGTGCTATTGTTCCTGCCTCCCCCCTTCTTTTCTGGTTTGATTTTATTTAAGGGCCACAGTGGTGGTGCTCTGTGCCATTCCTCTGGTCCCTGAGTGTGCTCGGGATTGAACCTGTGTTGGTCTTGTGCAAGGCTGAGCTCCCTCCCCACTGTCCTACTCCTCCAGCCCCACCAGACCTTGGCTTTAATTTGCTGAGGAGACAGACAGTGACAGAGCCAGTCAGGTGTGGGTTGGAATAATAGAACAGTGGGGGGGAGAACGCCTATCTTGCATGTAGCCAACCTGGGTTCGATCCCCAGTCTCCCTTATGGTCCCTTGAGCACTGCCAGAAGTGATCCCTGAGCCAAGTGTAACCCCCGAGCATCCGCTGAGCGTGACCCAAAAGCATGACAGAAAAGGCCAATCCAGTGTGTTTGTCACTTGATGGCAGGTGTTTGTTTAGGAGAGTGGGAGGAGAGAATGGCTGCCTAAGACCTAAGGGCACCTACGACTTCATCAAAAGCACCACAGCTTTGTTGAATAATGGTAGGTGTCGGGAGCTGCTGGGGTCCCCAAGAATACCAGGAAGTGAGTTCCTTTCTATCTCTGAAGCCAGTGGGGAATGGATGAAAACTCAGGAATCCAGGTTTCGATATACAATCCAAGAGCAGGGAAAACTCCAGACTCTGGGTTCCCAGCTAGGCCCTAGCCACATGTAGGACAAGATGGCTGCCACCACGTGTCTTGAAGCCCAACAGAGAAAGGAGGGAACGGAGAGACAAAAACGCCAGGGGAAGCCAAAATGTCAAAAAGGGGCCTAGCTTTAGGGCCTCTCTTCCCCAGCTTATTTTATAGATAGAAATCCGCCACAACTTCCCAGCCTGGCCCCATCATGGGCTGGGCTATCTAGAGATGAATACAGGTAAACAACTCTATTGAAACGCAGCACTTTAGGTGGCCCTCTGGCGTTTACAAGTACCAGAGCTGATTCAGAGCCCCTTAGCGGAGCTGGGAGGGGCTGCAAGCCAAGTGTAGCTGGAACTTAAAGTAGGACGTGTCATCCAACAGTTAGGCATTGAGCAGGAACTTGAAATAGACAAATAGCCATGACATATGGATTTAAGGCAAAGTCCCAGGTAAGGAAGGAAACAGCATCAGGGAACATCCTGAGCCTGCTAGCCAGTCAGTTTTTGTGCTTCCCCTGGTAGCAAGAAGACCACTACTCTGCTTGATCACACTGGACCTGAAATCCACTCACTGCCTGTGCTGATGATGCCTACGAGACCTTTCCTGGACGTCTGTGTTTCTCTGCTCCTAGCTGGGATGTTAGGGAGTGAACCTGGGTTGCCTGCACCCAAGGCAGGCACCTGAGCCCCTGCACTGTCTGCCCCAAAGCTACTTTACAAATAATATACCACCTTTATTTCCCCTCCTGCCCATGTGCCCTGGCTCACGGGTGCTTGGTGGTCATGTTCTGGGGCCTGCCCCTTGTTGGGGTGCCCAGGGACCTGGTGAGGTGCTGGGGGTCTGTGCCAGCTCCAGGCCTCATACTTGCTCTCTTCTTGATCTTGTGGGTTTTATCACTGTTTTCCCCTCCTTGTCCTCCTTTTCTGATTTACCCATATCGTGGGGTGACTCCACCACTTACTTGGGTGATCACTAATATTTCTATGATTTATAGATTTTAGTTTGGAGCTTTTTGATATATTTTGGTGGAGTCTCACCAGCAGGTTTTGAGATCCAGGGCTTTTCGCCTGGTGCTGTTGGGTCTGGCTTTGCAGACCTGATGATTCTTTTGTTTGTTTCTGGACCCTACCTGGCAGTGCTCTGACTTACTTTGGGCTCTGCGCTCCAGGAATCATTCCTGGCAGCACTTGGTGGGGAGGGCACATTGGGTACCTGGGTTGACCCTGGGTCAGCCACGTGTGAGGCAAGCACCCTAACGGGCTGTCCTGTCTGCAAGCCTGGACCTGAGGGTTCGTGCTTGAACTCAGCAGTGGTGGGATCCTTGAGAGCCGCACTGGCAGTGCTTAGGGACACACAGTGCTGGGGGTTAGACCTGGGGTCTCTCGCTCTGCAAGGCAGAATCTCGGACCCTCTGAGCAATCGCTTTGGGGCCCTCGGTCATGATTCCGGAATTGCCGGGAGCATTTCCTTGCAAGTCATTATGTAGAGGCAGGTTTCATTTCTCTTGGTTCCAAGAAGTAAGATTCTCCCTGTCAAAAGTGCGTATACTTAGGCCTGGCAGTGGAGCATTTGTCTTGCATGTGTGAGGTCCTGGGTTCAGGTTCAATTCAGTGCCCCCTCCGCTCCTCCACATACATGCACGGCTAAGCACACACACACACACACACATACGCAAACACACACACAAACACACATACACACACAAAAATAAAATTCTCACGTACATGCCTAAACCCAAGAGTGAGCCTGAGAGTTCAGTTCCCCGGAGCGGTGGCGCAATTCTGTGTTCTGGCCAGCACGTGGTGTTGGCATTATTTTTTAACTCAAATATTTCCTGTGGGTGGAAGCAGCATTTCATGTAGTGCTCATTTGTGTTTCTCGGAAGCCCGGGGATGCCGGTTTCATTGCATCCGTGTGTTGGCTCGGCGCCTTGTGTCTGTCTTTCATGAACAGATCTTTTGTCTGGATTTTTATGGGGTCATTTCTCGTCTCAGGAACATATGTTTGTAACAAGTCCTTTGTCTGATGTCGGTTCTTAAACACTTTCACCAGACTGTGGCTTGGAATGTGTTCCTGTAGCTCTCTTGGATTTCCTGTCAAAAGCGCTTAGTCAGATCTTTGGGGGGGGGTGTTTGGTTGTTTGGTGCTCGGCTCCTCCTGGCTCTGTTTTCAAGGATCGCTCACTCCTGGTGATGCCAGGACCATATGGGGTTCCGTGGATCAAACTAGAGATCTTTTGTTTGTTTTGTTTTGGGGCCCTACCTGGTGGTGCTTGTGGCTTTCTCCTGGCTCTGTGCTCCAGAGTCTCTCCCTGGCAGGGCTCGGAGGACCTTTTTGCATGCCGGGCTCGTTGATTCAGGGTCAGCCATTTGCAAGGCAAGCACTCTCCCCTTGAAGACTTTCATATTTTTAATCAAGAGCAATCAAGGTGGAAATGGAAATCAGACGAATATTCCATAATACGTAGTAGTGGGCAGTCAGAAACGTGCCCAAGTAAGTGCCACTGAACTTCAGCAAGTTTAGAGCCTGACAGGTTCCCAGGCAAACGTTCTAGTCCCTTCAGCCACGTGGTTTTTCACATATTAGCTGAAAAAAAAGAATCAAACACTTTAAAATTGTAGATATACTGAGCAGTGGGAAAAAAAAAACTTACACGGTGATTCTCACGGTAGGAAAATGTTTGTTTGGGAGAGACGGAATGACGCTGGCAGTGTGGGGCGGGCGCCTGCCTTGCCCAAAGCAGACCCAGGTTTGAGCCGCGCCACCCCTTAGGGTTCCCTGAGCTCAGCCAGAAGTGATGCCTGAGCACTGCCAGATTGTGACCCAAAAATGAACTTTTGGTCTTGGCTCATTCAGAAACCGTTGCTGGATGTTTTTTGATGCCCCCACATTCAGTGACACATAACTCCCTTCCACCCCCTATTGGGTCATGGCCCACAGTTTAAGATGAAGAGAAGTTTAAGAGAAGGCTCTGAGGGCTGGGGGGAGAGAGATGAGAAAGCCTTAGGCGATGACTCTCCTGTTCTCTCTCCTTTCATTTCTCTTTTTGCTTGCGCCCACAGCGATGCTCAGGGGGTTACTCCTGGCCTGCACTCCTGGCAGTGCTGGGGAACCCTATGGGATGCCGGGATCAAACCCTGGTTGGCCACAGCAAAGCAAACGCCTCCCTCACTGTTCTCTCACTCTGGCTCCTTCCCTCTCATTTCATTGTTCCTTTATATATTTGTTTGGGGGGGTACACCTGGCAGGTGCTCAGGGCTTCCTCCTGACTCAGCTTGGGGATCACTCCTGGTGGAGCTTGGGAGACCATAGGGGTGCCAGGGATGGAACCCTGGTGGTCTGTGTGTAAGGCCCGTGCCCTCCCCCGCTGTGCCTTCCCTCTGGCCTCTTCATTTAATTGTTGTTCCCTCTTCTCTCCTAGGAGTCCCAGCAGATGCTCGGAAGACTCATTCCAGAGAAGCAGATCCTCAACGATCAGCTGAAGCAAGTCCAGCAGAACAGTCTGCACCGTGGGTGTTTGTCTTCTTTCATGCCACCCCTCCCCTTGGGGTTGCCGTGACTCGGGATCAGGGTGGGACCGTGCTGTGGTGCCTGCTTTTGGATCACACCCAGCGACACTCAGGGGGTTACTCCTGGTTCTGCACTCAGGAATTAACTCCTGGCCGTGCTCGAGCACCAACCATATGGGATGCCGGGATAGAACCCGGGTCGGCTGTGTCAAGGCAAAAGCCCTCCCTGCTGTAGCTATCGCTCTGGCCCTGGTGTTTTCATGCCACTCCCTCCCCTTGGGGCTGCCGTGACTCGGGATCAGGGTGGGGGCCGCGCTGTGTGCCTGCAGGGGTGTCGCGCGGCAGGCTGCAGTCCCCTAGCTGTGCTGCTTACGGGAGTAACACCTCCTCCGTCTGTGGGAGCGCGGCTCCAGTTCCTGTTGGTGCTCATGTATGCATTATCTGTTGTGGCGCCTCTGGGTTCTCCCTTGTATTGCGCTGCTTATATACACATGGCACCACTGTTGCCAGAAGTCACTTTACAGGGCCAGGAGTCACGGACAGCAGAGCTGCCAGGCTCAGTCCAGGTGCATGCAGGCCCACCAGGGGCAGGACTCATGACCTCATGCCTGCCCCCTGGAGCCATCTCCAGCCTCTGGTATTTTTATTTCTTTTTTACATTTATTTATTTATTTATTTATTTATTTATTTATTTATTTTTTTTTTTTTTTGCTTTTTTGGGGTCACACCCAGCGACGCTCAGGGGTTACTCCTGGCTCTGCACTCAGGAATTAACTCCTGGCTGTGCTCCAGGGGACCATATGGGATGCCGGAGATAGAACCCGGGTCGGCTGCGTGCAAGGCAAACGCCTCCCCACTGTGCTATCGCCTCCGGCCCTGGTGTTTTCTTTTAAAGTTGTTCTTTCCTGGACCGGAGCAAAACACCAGCATGGAGGGCGTTGCCTTGCACGTGATCTACCTGGGTAGATCCCGGCATCCTATATGGTCCCCCGAGCACCGCCAGGGAGTAATTCCCTGGAGTGCAGAGCCAGGAGTAACCCCTGATCATCACCATGTAACCAGAAAAGCAAATATATAAATAAATAGATAAAGTTCCTTCCTTCCTTCCTTCCTTCCTTCCTTCCTTCCTTCCTTCCTTCCTTCCTTCCTTCCTTCCTTCCTTCCTTCCTTCCTTCTTTCCTTCCACCTCCCTCCCTCCCCTCCCCTCTCTCCCTCCCTCCCTCCCTCTCTCCCTCCCTCCCTTCCTTCCTTCCTTCCTTCCTTCCCCTCCCCCAGCAGTTCTCAGGAATGACTCCTGGCTCTGAGCGTAGGGATCACTCCTTAGTTGTCCCAGGGGGACCAACCATATGGGATGCTGGGGATCGAAGCTGGGTTCGGGCCCCATGCAAGGCAAGCATTTTCCCTGCTGTATTTTCTCTCCAGCCCCTGTCCTTTTCCTGTTTGAATCCAACTATTTCCTTCTATGAAGTGAGACTTTGGTGCCACCATTCTGCCTCTCTGCCAGCTTCTTCATACCTTCCCTTCCTCTCTCTCACCAAACAGGCGATTCCTCCTTACCCTCAAAAGAGCGTTAGAAGCTAAAGAACTTGTCCGGCAGCAGCTCCGAGGACCAGCTAGACGATGTGGAAAAGGAAACGAGATCAAAACTCCAGGAGATCGATATCTTCAACAACCAGCTGAAGGTAGCTCTTCCCGTGTGCTCTTCCCGCCCTGCCCTTTGGACTTTCCCCTTGATATTTATTTAATCTGGGGGCAGAAGAATGGATGAGGTTGCTTTAACCACCTTCCTGGAAGTCTTTTCCCCTCCAGAGGGGGAGGGTCTAATCTGCACGTACTTTCCTTTAGACTGTCAGAAGCAGCGAACGTCTCTAGCCTAGGGTCCCTTCAAACTCCTGTCTTCAGCCTCAACTGTTCACACCAGCCCGTTTGGCAGCTCACCTCCTTTGATGTGCCTTACTGGAAAGGATTGTCTTCTCTGAAAAATCAGGAATTTTTCTGCCATTTCTTGCTTATTAAGACTCTTGAGTGGATGTTGGTCTATAATTTGGACCCTCGTGGTTTGAAACGTTATTGTCCGGCAGAGTTGGCTTTGTCACGAGGCAGAAGTACATGGGTGGTCCTAGTTCCACAGTAAAATTCAGGGAAATGGCAGAACTCTTAAGGAACCAGAATGGAGTTGGATGACAGCCTCTTCTGAATTGGACCTTTTGACTTTACAACTTTATCATCCAAAAAAATGGTAACTCTCATCTTAAAATCAAAACAGAGTGCATATGGGTTTTAACCTAACACATGCACTCTGTTTAAATAGATTTTAGAATTAGGTTTAAATAGATTTTTAGAATTTTTATCAAATGTTTCCTTAAAAGAAATTATATATTTAGTAAATATATATATACAATAAACATATATGTATATATATTTACTTTCTCCCCCACCTCCCCCTCCCTTCCTCAGCTATATTCAGTTTTCTTTTGGTTTTAGCTTAGAGTCCTTTAGACTTGATTCTGGCTGGTTTTGCTTTTGACATTAGGAAAAAAGTAAAATTCCAGTTCCTTATTTGAATCAAAAAAGTTCGGACGCATACTTGCATACTTGAGATTTTTCTGCAAACCTTTGAATTGAGATTCTAGACCAGATCGTCTGGACGACTGGATCTTGAAACTTTATGCTGATTTTGTTTTGTTTTGAATTAAGGATAATGAATATTTCTTTTTTTTAATTTAATTTAATTATTTTCCCCCAAATATTATTACACCATTTTAGACATACAATTGAAAGATGCTCATGTAGAGTTTTGGTTCTACAGTGTTCCAACACTCATCCCTCCACCCAAACCCATCTCCCATCACCAATGTCCCCACCTCCCTCCCCCCCCCCTCCCGCACCTCAACTACTTGGCAGATTCTGTATGTCATTTCTTTCCTCTTTATATCTCCTTCCCACCAAACTTTCCTGCTCTTCGTGGAATACAGTGCATTAAAAAGACATTACTGTTTCATTATTTTAGTGGACCGCGCGGCACTGGTTTTGCTCTGTTATTCTGGTCGTGAGGCAGTTTCCCAGCGTCCGGACAGCGAAAATGGTGGCTAGTGTGATGGGCGAGTTTCATCCGGCTGTTTCCGGGACCCCCAGAGGCGATGGGCCAACACCCAAAACTCATCTGCCCTCCTCGGGATCCCATTGTCAGCTGGGCTCGGGCGGCGAGCCGGAGCTCCAGCCTCCCCAGCCGCTTGTGAAGCTCTGCATGCTGGCCCCTGGGCAGCTCCCTGTGCGGGGCCACCAGGCTCGACAAAATGGAGAGGGAGATAATGAATATTTCTTAGTTGTACAATTCCAAGAAAATGTTTTTCTTTTTTTTCCCCCTACATTTATTTAGTTTTATTTTTCTTATAAAAATATTTTTTTAAACTTTATTTAAGCACCATGATTTACAAAATTGTTCACAATACAGTTGTTTCAGGTATGCAATATTTCAATACCTGTCCACAACCAAGGTGGCCTTCCCTACACCAGTGCCCCCAGTTTCCTACCCACCTTCCAAGCCTGCCCCCTTAGCAGGAGCAAAATACTTTTCATTGCTGTTACAACATATGTCTCACAATGGTGGTGCTAGTCATGGCCGGTGCATTCCCTGAGCGGTTAGCTGGGAACTGAGCCTTCTGGGTTACTTTCTTTCACTCACTGAGCTTCGTGGGCTTCTATGCAATTTCCCCATCTAGTTTTCCTGTTTCCCCTGGACTGTTAGCTCAATGAAGGTGGGGGTGTTGCGCGAGCCAAGGCCTTCAGGGGGCTTTGGAGCCACACGTGTCTCTCTGGACATTCTGAGGTCAGTCCTGAATCTGGGAGCTGGATGTTGGTGGCTGGAGCACTACTGTTGTACTGTCACTCTGGCCCCAGGTCTCTATGCCTTTTTCTTTGCTTTTTGGGCCACACCAGCAAGGCTCAGGGGTTTCTCCTGGCTCTGCATTCAGTAATTACTCCTGGCAGTGCTCAGGGACCTTATGGGATGCCGGGGTGCCCTGTGCAAGGCAAAGACCCTATCCACTTTACTATCTCTGCCCTCCACCCTGTTCCCCATGTCTTTAGAACAGGGTTTCATTGGGGGGTAGGGGGCATTTCCTTGAATTGTTTTTTCTTTCAATTTTTTTTACTTTTATTTAAACATCATGATTTACAAAGTTGTTCACAATACAGTTGTTTCAGGTGTTCAGATTCTAACACCAGTCCCACCACAAATGTGCCTCTACTTGCCACCAAAGTCCCTAGTTTCCAGCCCACACTCTCCCATGTCTGCTTCCTTAGCCGGCACTAATTAATTTATTTAATATTGCTTATTATGACATATATCTTGTAATGATGGTGTATCAGTGTTGTGTACAGCTATGCATGCCAGGAATTCCAAAATTTTTAACAGCGTGATAAAGTTGGGGTTAAATTTTTAGCTGGATGGTGGCTTTGGGGTATGGGCGTGACTGCTGGGCTTTCTGGAAGAATGGAGATGGGGAGGTAGCCCATCCCCACTCTGTAAATCCTGGAGATTTAAGTTAACAAACCTGCATACCTGAGTTTTTCAGTGGCTTAATTTCCGGGAGGGGTTTGTCAGAGCTCTGGAGTTTCGCCTTCTGAACAGTGTTTTTAAACCCATTTCCCCACTCTGGTCCCTTCTGCCCTTATTTCCTTCCCGTGGCTCCTGGAATTTCTGGAGGCCTGAAGGTGGCCACCCCAGTTGAGGAACTCTGCTTTAGGGGATCTGTGCTGCAGTGCTGAAGTGGTGGACACTGTAGTCCTTCCCCACCTTTGACCCTGTGGGGCTTAGGCTCCGTCTCCCCAGCCTTGTCTCAGAAGAGAAGCGTGATGACATGCTCTCAGAGTATCAGGCAGTGAATGTCGCTGAGACTGCTGCATTTGGGGAAAGCTCGTTTCCCGACAACTTGGTGTCCAGGTTTCTCTAGAACTGGGTTACTACTGATAGAAGGGAGACGCCTCGATGTGGGGACTTACGTGGTGTTTTGAGGCCACACCTAGTGGTGCTCAGGGATCGTGCAGACAGTGCTCAGGGATTATGCTCTGTCCAGGCCACCCGCCCCTCCTGCACACAGAGCCTGTTCCCACCCTCAGAGTATCTCCTGTTGGAAAAGATTCATACTGAGCCCTTCTGATTGCACAGCTCAGGCTCGGTGAGCTTCTGTGCACCTATTCCTTCACCCTTCCTCTGTGTGTGTGTCTCTCTCTCCCTTTTCTCCCCTCTTTTCGCCTTCTCTCTGGCGCTCTCTCCCTCTTTCTCCCCTCTCTCCTCTATCTCTCCCTCTCTGTCTCCCTCTCTGTCTCTGTCTCTCTCTCTCTCTTTCTCTCCTCTCTCTGTCTTTGTTTCTCTCCTCCTCTCTCTCTCTCTCTCTCTCTCTCTCTCTCTCTGTCTCTCTCTCACATACACTCCTATTCTCCCTTAGTATTTATAAATGTAATCACTGCCAATTTGTGCTACTGGCATGGACTTACTACTTGGCTGAATTTTGACATGATATTTGCACATACTTAGAAATGATTTTAGATTTGGGGGGGGCTTTTTGGGTCACACTCGGCGATGCTCAGGAGTTACTCCTGGCTCTACAGTCAGGAATTACCCATATGGCTCAGGGCACCATATGGGATGTCGAGGATTGAACCCAGGTTGGCTGCGTGTCAGGCAAAAGACCTGCCGGCTGTACTATCCCCCGGCTCCTGATTTTAGATTTTGAAATCATACTTATCTTTGCATTTTTTTTTTTTATTGATTCATGAAGTTACAAAGGTATTTGTGATTGAGTTTCAGGTGTGCAATGTTGCAACACCCATCCCCCTCACCAGTGTCCATGACCCTTTACTGATGTGCCCTGTTTCCTCCCGCCCCTCAATCCAGCCTGCCTCTGTGGCAGGCACCCCTCCCTCCCCGTTGTCCTAATGTTCCTTCCCTTGCTTATCCCCCCTGCCAGCCCCTAGTGTCAAGCTTGCTACTGAAGACCAGTTCTCCTGCTCGCTGTAGAAATATATATAAGCATATTTAAAATTTATTTTTTATTATTTGGTGGGTGTTTTGGGCCACACCCAGCTATTGGCCACACTTATGGCTTACTTCTGGCTCTGTACTTGGGAATCACTCCTGGTCAGGGCTTGCTAGAGAGTGAACTTGGTTGACTATGTGTAAGGCCAGTGTCCTGCCCACTGTGCTATTTCTCTGGCCTCTAGATATGTGTGTGTATGTTTATTTATTTTGGCCTTTTGGGTCACACCTGATTATGCCCAGGGATTACTCCCTGGCTCTGCAGTCAGGAGTTACTCATGGTGGTGCTCAGGGACTGTTTGGGATGCCGGGTTTGAACACAGTTTGACCACGGGCCATGCAAATGCCCTACCCATTGTACTATTGCTCTGGCCCCTAGATAGTTTTTTTTTTTTTTTTTGGGTCACACCCTGAGATGCTCAGGGGTTACGCCAGGCTCTGCACTCAGGAATTACTTCTGTCAGCACTGGGGGACCGTATGGGATGCTAGGGATCGAACCTGGGTCACTGCTTTCAAGGTAAATGTACACCCCACTGTACTATAGTTCCGACACCCTAGACATGTTTTTAAACATTGTTGTCATCCACTTTTAGTATTTCAGTAACTGGTATAGCTATTGAACTCTTACCAGTTTTAATCCATAAAAATTAGGACATATTTTTGTGATAATTCAGTGATTACTGGAATATCATGTACCTTGATTTGATCATCTTAATTAAGCTGTTTTTTTGTGTAGCCTGTGGGGGCTATGCTCAACTGTGCCTTGGGGGCTGGGGGGTTGTCACGCTTTGTGATGGCTCAGGACCATGGAACCTGGGCATGTGCTCGCGGCCGCTTCTCCAATGACTTCACCTTGATTTGGGTCTGTGTGTGTGTGTTGTGAAACTTTTAGTTAGCTTTCAGGTTTTTTTTTTCTCCGCTCAGGTCCAAATGCCTCCTGCCCTATCCCCATGGCTTATTGATTTGTTTTCTTTGATCGTTTTCAGTCTGTTTTACGGCTGCTTGATTGGGATTACTATCCACTAAGTGAGAAATAAATGGCTGATTGTTGCGTGGGGCCTCCCAGCAGTACTCGGCCTCAGCTCAGCACAAGGGCCTGAGTTTGGTGCTACTGACTTGGCCGTGTTGAGAATTACTTGGGCTACCGTGGCAGAGCTCAGGTGCTCCATACTAGAGTGCTCAGGGCACCATGTGGGAGGTGGTGATTGAATCAGGGCTGGCTGCAGGTCAAGGTGTGTGTCTTAAACCCTGTACTCTCCTAGGCTTGATTTTTTTTTTTCTTTTTTGGGTCACACCCAGCAATGCTCAGGGGTTTCTCCTGGCTCTGCACTCAGGAATTACTCCTGGCGGTGCTCGGGGGACCATATGGGATGCCGAGGATGGAACCCGGGCCGGCATGGGCCAGCCGCAGTGCAAGGCAAACACCCTACCCACAGGGCTATTGCTCCGGCCCCTCTCCTAGGCTTGATTTTTTAGTTCATTTATTTTTGGGGGCCACATTCCAAGGCATTCAGGTTATTTTTAGCTCTGTGCTGAGGAATCACGCTCCTAGCAGGCTCGGGGGACCATATGGGAATTTGGGGATGAAGCCTGGCATGCACCCTACCTGCTGTACTTTACTCCAGCCCTAAAGTTGATTTTTAAAATAGGTCTTTGGGGTTAAGACCAAACCCCTGAACTTCATTTTCTTGCCTAACTCACTTTTCTCTGAGGTCAATTTAATATTAACATCACAGTGATAATCAGAAAGAGGTATGTCCTGAGTGCTGGTCTTCATTTACCATATTGAGTTCATGAGTTCTGAGTCATCAAGCAAGGTGTGTTTGTTTTTATCTCCCCGTGAAAACAGGTTGTCTCCTACCCCAGAAGTGACCCCCTTAACACCACCACCCCCCCAGCACTTCAGAAACAAACCAAGTGACTAAATTAGGCATCAGTTTCCAGTAACTGAAGTCTTTCGTAGGTCCCGTTGGCAGTATTGGCTAGTAACCTCCAACAGAATTGTATTTCTGCACATAATGCTTATGAAAAGATGCCTGCAGTACTGTTCTGGGAGATACTTCTTGATATTTCATGTAATGTCCCTTCACATAATTTAAAAAAAAATTAAACTTTTATTTAAACACCTGCACGGCAGAGCCTGGCAAGCTACCCATGTAGTATTTGATATGCCAAATACCAGTAACAATTATAGACCTCATTCCCATGACCTGATGGAATGGTTTGAAGCTCTTGTTCCTTGAGCAAGCAGGTGCCCTTGGGCTCTACTTGCATGAGACAGGTCATATGGAGATGTTACTGGTGCCTGCTCAAGCAAATCGATGATGAACGGGAAGACAGTGATACAGTGAAGACAGTGATAAACACCGTGATTTACAAAATTGTTCACAAGACACTTGTTTCAGGTATTCATTATTCCAGTACAAGTCCCTCCACCCAGGTACCCTTAACACCACCAAAGACCCTTGTTTCTCACCACCCCCCCATGCCTGCCCCTTAGCAGGCATTAATATATTGCTTACTATAACATATATCTTGGAATGGTGTTGCTAAAAGTCAAGACATTTTTTACTGAGCTGTTACATGCAAATTGGGCCATCTGTGTTATCACTTTCACTTATTGGACTTATTAAACGTAGTGGGCTTCTACTCATTTTTTTTAAACAAAGTTGTTCACGTAAATTTTACACAAATGTTCAATATTCAACCCCCAAACCCACCACCATTGCAACTTCCAACCACGGTTATTTCCAATTTTCCTGAGCACTGCTTAATCTGCCACTATAGCAGATGCTCAAGAATTTATTTTATATTGTTATAGCTAATTTACTAAAAATGATCAAGAAATGTTTTCTTAGAAGAAAGTTGTCTTCACATAATTTATCGGTTTTGTGGTTTGGGGCCACACCCAGCGATGCTCATGGGTCTCTCCTGACTGCACTCGGGGACCATATGGGATGCCAGGATCAAACCCGGGTCAGCCACATGCAAGGCAAGTGGACACTGTACCGCTGTACTATCACTCCAGCCCCTTCTTCTGCTTTTGAGTGTCTTTAAGACCAAATGAAGGAGACGTTTTTCGTGGCGTGATCAGTGTCCTGGGCATAGCAGCAGAGCAGCTATCTTTAGTGACAAACAAGCAGCTTGAACGCAAGCCATGTTTCTTGGGGCAAAGAAAAAAAGTTGGATCTTCTTGAGTGTTCCAATTTGTCAAGCATATTGCTTTCAGAATGCTTTGGACGTCTGCCACGGATGGCTAACGATGCTTTATGGGGCAGATGTCTTCATTCCTTGGGGAAAATGAAGGATTTTTCTCCATCTTAACACGAGATAGGATCTTTTTTTGGGGGAGGGCAGTTTGTGGTACTGGGGTGTGGGGGTGTTCCCTGGGGTTGCTGGATCAAACCAGAGTTCCGCATGCCAAGTATATGCTCCAGCCCTTTGAACCCTGTCCCTGGACAAGATCTTCATTTGTCCATTGTTTTTCTTATTGGGGTTTCTCTCTGCATCTCATCACAAGTCTTTTTTGAAAATGAAATAAAGTTTACAGTGCTGGCAAGAAAAATGCCCATATAACCAGTCTGCTTGCCATCGGGTGCTTTCCAAAGTTTATTTGTATCCTGGTTGAGAAACTGCTGTATCTTCAAATTCTGTAGGTGCTATTGTGATATAAATTATTGGAAGTTATATAGATTTCACAGAGTTTTCCTTTTAAGAAAAACCAGCGTGGAATGTATGGGCAAAGCCATCGTGCTTGAAGAGTATGTGATTCTAGTATTGGTTGTTTGTTTTTTTTTTTGGCTTTTGTTTTTGTTTTGCTTTTTAG
>JAJIBD010016561.1:0-22116 GCA_021461705.1 Cryptotis parvus | reverse complement strand
TCTCCGTCTGCGTGGCTCCAGCCCTGGGGGTTCTGTTTTGCACTTTTTTAGGAATTAGCCCTCAGTTCTCGGGCCCCCGCAGCCCGGACAAGGACTGGAGCCAGCGGAGAGGGCTGCATTGTCGCTGATTGGCACCGTCTGTCAGGGAGGGTCACTGCCCAGGCTGCTCCTTTCAAGCACTCCTTTCTCTGCGCTGTGTTCGCGCTGCAGCGTTCTGGAACATTCTGCCTTTCAACGCTCTGTCTTGCTCTCCGCCTTTGTGTCCCAGCTGTTTTGCTTTCCATTCTGCTCCCCCTCTCCCTCGGGGCGGCTCCCCGCTCCTATTCCCCTTTCTTTCTTTCTTCTATTCTTCTCTTTCTTTGGCCTCCTTTTTTTTTTTCCTTCTTTTTGAATAGTGCTTCTGTTTCCCGGGGAGGAGAGGAGGGTTTATGGGAGGAAGGGACTGAGGCAGCTCTCGGGCGAGGGAAGGGTCCCCGCTGTTACAGCCAGGAGCACCCTGCCGGGAACCCCAAGTCTGTCCCCAGGCGGTGTGGCCCCCCCCCTCCCTCCCAAGGAGTGTGGACTCCTCAGGATGGAGATCATGGGGGGTGTCTGAGTGGGGGCTCTGTGGGGCGAGCACCCTGGGGGGTCAGGGTCGCAGCATCAGTAGAGTGGGGTGGCCCCGAAGGATCTTCCCCCCCCACGGGAAAGGGGGAAGGAAGGTTTCCAGCCCGAAGCTCTTTACCCCAGGAGGGCCTGGACACTGGGGGCCCAGGCACGTCCAGGGAGGAGCCCAGGTGCCACAGGTCTGGGGGTGTCGCCCTGGCTTGGTCCTGACCCCCCTCAGCCACACCCCTGAGTCACGAGGTCAGACATGGTGCAGTGTGGGCTCTGGAGGTGCCTGTGACCGGAAGAGGAAGCACCAGGCCAGGAGACAGCAGGACAGAAGGGACGGTCACCAGAGGAGCCCCCGAGACCTGAAGGGCACCCACTGAAGAGGAGATAGAGGGGTGTGCCGCATGGAGGGCTGGAGGGCAGTCTCGGAGCACAGCATGCCAGTGAGGCGGCCTGGCTGGTTTTTCTGGTAGAGAGAGAGAGGGGAGAGGGAGGGAGAGAGGAGAGGAGGGAAGGAGGGAGGGAGAGAGAGAGAGAGAGTGCGCCCAACTAGAGTTAGCAGAGGCCCTTACAGGTGCTTCTCGGGAGGTTCCTGGGTGCCAGCGATGGATGGAGCTTGAGTCTCCTTCATGCAGGCCTGTGCCTCAGCCTTAGAGGGCTCCCCCACCCGTTTCCATCCCTTCGTCTCCCCCTCACACACTCACGCAGCTTCTTGGCCCGCCTGGAAGGTTCTAGCACTTTCCAGTGGGTGCTGCACATTCTTTATTACTTTTTTGGTCACACTCAGCAATGCTCGGGGGTCCCTCCCTGCTCTGTACTCAGGAACTACTCCTGGCAGTGCTCGGGGACCATATGGGATGCCGGGATTGAACCCGGTTGGCAGCGGCAAGGCAGACGCCCTCCTGCTGTGCCGCCTCTGGGTAGACGTGTCACAGGATCGCTGCCGTCAGGGCGCACGTGGCTGTTCTGTGCCTCAGTCCCCTCCATTTGGGGGCCCTGGGAGTGTCCTCACAGACAGCGTCTCAGGGGTGGGCGAGGCCGCTCTGGATTCAACACAGCCCCTCACCCCCCGCCCAGCCAGCGCAGGGCCCCTTGGAGCCAGCACAGAGGGTCAGTGGCCTTGTGCCGGGAAGGACTCTGTAAACCCTAGAGGCCTGTGCCCCTCCCGTCCATACAGCCGTGCGCGTTTGACCCGCCAGCACTTGGCTCTGTGGCGTGGGCCCTTGCCCCTGCCCCTGCGCCCTGCTCTCCCCCCCCCCCCGTCCCTCCTCTCTTTCCACTCCCGCTGGATGGAGACGCTGGATGGAGACGAGGGAGCCGTGGTGGGGGCAGGTTTGTCTCAACCCCAGAAGTTTCGCCTCGCTCCCTCCCCCCGATGGGATGCCAATGCCCCCTGACAGCCTCCCCAGCAGGTGGAGGGCCCGTTTGGGCTGGGCTGCAGCCTGGCACTGCTCTTTCCTCCTGTCCCTGCCCCTGTGTGCCCTTGGTGACTTGCACCCACTGAGAAGTGGGCACCTGTTAGCTGCCACACGCAGCTGGTGTGAGGGACAGTGTGGAGGTCTGGGGTGTTCTGCCCCCAGGTCTAGGAAAGGCATCAGGTGGACGTCAGTGGCCAGTCGTCAGGTGGACGTCAGTCACCAGTCAGTTGCTCCGTCCTGTTGTGCCGCAGTCGCTGTGTGTCTGACCAGAGTGTTCTCCACTCAGCCAGCCCAGCCCTGGGCGACATGAAGGAGCGGAAGGTCACGGCGGCTCCCCCTGACTGGGCCTTCTGGGGTCTCGTCCAGCACAGGCTGCCCCTTCGTGCCTGACCCCGAGAGCACGGACAGCAAGGCAAGCCTGTTCCTCTGTCATGGTTAGGACCCCCGCGCTTTTCTGGGCGCTTTCCCAGCGTGAGTGGACAGAGCCTCAGCCAGGCAGCCCCTCGGTGCTCCCTGCCGCGTGTGCGGAGGACGGGAGACTGAGCAGGCACTTCTCCTGCGCCTCGGGCAGGGGCGCGGCTGTGCCTCCACGCTGCCTCCCAGGCTCTGGGAGCTCCCTGGTGCCCAGACAGGTTTTCCGGGAGGAAGCAGAGCTGTGTGTCTTGTCTCAGGGGGCGTTTGTGTGGGCCCTGCCCAGCCTGCTGGCCGTCGCACCAGCTTCCACCCGCTCCTCCTCTGTCGAGGCTCCGCCAGGCCGTGGCTCTGATGGGCTCGCTGACTTCTCTGGCTTCTTGGCGGCGGTAAATCTCTTTTGTTTCGCTGTCGTTTCTCATCACTGCAGTGCACCGGAGGTGCGGGGGAGGGGGCTGAGTGATGGCCTCTCCCAGAACAAAGGCCAGAGGGGAGCAGACACCGCCCAGGCCAGCCCCACCCCTCTCCCAGCTGCCTCGTCTTGCTCTGTGGAGTGGAAATGAGGGGCTCGGTACCCCCAGGCCGAAGGCAAACTGGGGGGGCCCAGGGCGCTTCTGCCCCTAAACTGTCACCACAGGCTCCGTGTCAGAAGCTCCCTCTCCGGGGGTCCAAAGCCACTTGGCATGATGGGGAATTCTCGCCATGCTGCTGGGCAGCGGGTGGGGTCCTCCCGGGGGCTCCGCTGGCCTGCTTGAGAGCTCCCTGCGTCCTCGGGCCCTGGCCAGCCACCCTCACGGACAGGTGGGGTCTGTGGGCGAGGGCTGGTGACGGGACAGGCCTCCTCCCTCCGTCTTGGGAAGGTGACAGACAGGGAGGACTTGCCAAAGGAGAGTGAAGGGGGAGCAGGGGCGAGGGGCGAGGGGCAGGGGCTGGGCGAGAGACAGGAGGGGAGCCGGAGCCCGGCCCCACACCTGTAAGCTGGAGCCGGCTGCCGGAGGACTGTGCCCCTTCACCTTTGCCCCGCGGCCGGCGAGGTGGAATTGTTTGTGCTCACGGATACTTTGCCCTGTGGCCCCACCAGCTCTGGATCAGTGTGTGCGCTTTCCTGCTCCCAGACCCTCCAGGAGCCTGGCACCTCTTGTTCTGTGTTTGCCTCGAGGTCTGACTCCCTCCATTCACCTTCCCAGAGGACCTGAGACCCAGGTCCCGGGGCAGGGGAAACCCTGGGAAGTCGCCCCGAGGAAACGATGTCTCCAGCTGCGCAGGAAGGGGCGATGGCCTGGCGAGCTACAAAGCCTCACGCCCTCCCGGGCCTGCTTAGCCAGGAACCGGTCAGGTGTGCGCTGGGCAGCTTCCGGGAGGGAGAGTCGGGCCTGCTGGCAAGAGAAATGGCGTGACTGAGCTCTGAGGGGGTGTCATGAGTGACTGGCCGAGCGTCGCCAGGCTCTGGAGAGGGCAGAAGGCTTCCTGCCGACCTCACGACAGCGTTGTTCTAAGGAGGCCGGACTCACCTCTACACTCACGCACACACTCGTGCGCCCTGGCTGTTCCTCAGACTCTGTTCGTTCGCCTGCTTGCTTATTTTTTTTTATCGTTATTATTATTATTGTTGTTGTTATTGTTGTTCCGGCTGTGATCGTGATCGTTATTGTTGATCGTGATCGTGATCGTATTGTTGTTATCGTTATTATTATTATTATTATTATTTCTGGGTCACCCAGCGATGCTCAGGGGTTACTCCTGGCTCTGCACTCAGGAATTATCCTGGAAGTGCTCGGGGACCATATGGGATTTCGGGGAATCAAACCAGGATTGGCCGCATGCAAGGCAAACGCCCTCCCGCTGTGCTATTGCTCCGCCCCTGCTTGCGCTTATTTACTCACATTCATTCCTTTAGTTTTCCCGCTCCCCACCCTCTTGCTTCAGGCTGCCTGGGAGGCCATCGCTGTCCGCTGCTGTCCTTCCCTGGGGTCACCCCCGCACTCCCTGAAAGTCTCCTGAAGGAGAAGGGACTCCCAGGCGGAGGAGCCTGATGCAGAAACCACTGCAGCTATGGATCAGCAGGACTGGGGCAGGACTTTCCGACTGCGGAGCCAGGGGATGCTTGCACACGCAGCCCCAGGTTTATCTAAGGAGCTGGAGTTGGCACGGCGATTGCGGGGGCTGGCGGGCGGGTATGCAGCGCATGCTGGGGGGCGGTCAGTCTGAGCAGGACTCCCCTCCTTCCTCCTTCCTTCCTCCCTCCTTCCTCCCTCCTTCCTCCCTTCTTCCTTTATCCCTCCTTCCTTCCTTCCTCCTTCCTCCTTCCTTCCTCCCTTCCTTCCTCCCTCCTTCCTCCCTTCTTCCTTTATCCCTCCTTCCTCCTTCCTTCCTTCCTCCTTCCTTCTTCCTTCCCTGCCTTCCTTTCCTCCTTCCTTCCTCCCTTCTTCTTCCCTTCCTCCTTCCTCCCTTCTTCTTCCCTTCCTCCTTCCTTCCTTCTTCCCTTCCTCCTTCCTTCCTTCCTTCCCTTCCTCCTTCCTTTCTTCCTCCATTCCTCCTTCCTTCTTCCTTCCTCCTTCCTTCCTTCTTCCCTTCCTCCTTCCTTCTCCCCTTCCTCCTTCCTTCCTTCTTCCCTTCCTCCTTCCTTTCTTCCCTCCATTCCTCCTTCCTTCCTCCCCTCCCTCCTTCCTTTCCTCTCTCCCTTCCTCCTTCCCTTCCTCTCTCCCTCCTTTCCTCCTCCCTTCTTTCCTTTCCTTCCTTCCCTCCCTCTCCCTCCCTTCTTTCCTTTCCTTCCTTCCCTCCCTCCCCTTTCCTTCCTCCCTCTCCCTCCTTCCTTTCCTTCCTCCCTTCTTCCCCTCCTCCCTGCCTCCCTCCCTCCTGAGGCAGGGGGTGGGACAGCAGGCCACAGGAGCGAGTGCTCTTGCCCTGTGCAGATAATGCTGACCCACCTCTGGCTCGAGTCTAGGGCTGCCTTCTGGGGGCTCTCAGGACTGGGTCCTATGGAGCTGGAGCTCCTGATGGCGCGGAGCCCCTCTGGGAAGCGTCCGTCTGCTCATGCGTGCTGGGAACACGGGACGGCTAGCAGCGTGCATGCATTTCCTGAGCACCCACACACACACCCAGGCCCAGCCCCAGGGGCCTGCATGCTGGGAAGCTCTGAGAAAGGGGAAGCAGAACAAGACCCCTTGGGACACGCTTCCCGCCCTGGCACCGGCAGATGTGAGATGTGGCAAGAGCCCCAGGCCTGCACGGAGCTCCGGGTTTCACTTCCGCTTCCTTTTGTGGAGGGGGTCCACTGGACGTGGCTCGCCTCCAGCTGAGACCCGGGCATTTGCATCCTTGTCATACCCGGGCTTTCCATGTGGGCCGCTCCCACGTGCACACTCAGACACTGTGCGAACATGCGTGGCACACGTTCAGGCCACACACGCAGACACGGTGCAGCTCCCCTGCCCTGCTTTTACCGACCGCTCCCATAGTCTCCCCGGGATGCTGGAACCTCACCCTTGACTGGGGCGCAGAGCCCAGGGAGTCCGTCTTCCCAGCAGCCGCCAACACTCTGGGGGCAGGCTTGAGAAACTGAGCCCCTGCCCAGGCCGCTTAGTGGCCCCCTCGGCTTCACCAGAATATTCCAGGAATATTCCAGGTCGCTCTGGCTCCTTCAGCGAGGCTCCTGCCTCCAGCCTCAAGCTCCCTCGGGCCCAGCCAGGGTCGACTGGACCTCCTTTGGCGGAGTGAGATTCTGCGGGTCTGGGCAGGGCTGACACTGGCCCTGGAAGGGGCATCCTTGTTCCTTCCCGGCCTCTCCCGCCCCACCCCCTGCTCTGCGCGGCCCCTCTCCCTTCCCTCTCTCCTGCTCCCTCCTGGCATTCCCGCGTCTCCCCACAAATCTTTAAGCTGCCACTAGCACTCCCGTGGCCCTGGCCCTCTGCCTTGCCCTTTGCCGCCTCCTTTCTGCCCCTTGGGGACCCAGCGTGCTCTGCCCTGCCCTGCACCCGCCTCCTAGATGCTGTCCCCAGCGAGTGGGGAGCGGCCTCACCCAGAGGGAGAGGCTGCGGCGCACGCAGGTGGCGTCACATCTGGCCGGCAGCCTGTGGACGGCACGCGGGCTGCTGTGAGCCTCCTCACCCCCAGCTGTGACTGGCTTCTCCGCCCTGCCCGGGAAGACCCTCCAGCCCTCCGGGCACCCCGTGCCAGCCGCTGCTCCCTCCACCCCGTTCTCTGCCAGCCTGTCTTTGGGGAAGTTGGGAAACTGCTGAGCTCAGAGCACACCAGGCCAGGCAGAGGGAGGGCTCGGAGCCGCTCCCAGCAGTGAGGGCTCACATCCACACCCTCGGGCCTTAGGGAAGGTGTGCGTGGTGGGTGCCCGGCCCAGCCGTGCCCCCAGCTGCTGATGGACCACAGAAAGGGCTTCAGGAAGACTGGATGGGCTGAGGGGCAAGTGGCAGGGCTCTGCTTCAGGGCACACACCCCCTCTGGGTGCACACACCCTCTGAGCACACACCCCTCTGGGTGCACACCCTCTGAGCACACACCCCTCTGGGTGCACACCCTCTGAGCACACACCCCTCTGGGTGCACACACCCTCTGGAGCACACACCCCTCTGGGTGCACACCTTCTTCTGGGTGCACACCCCCTCTGGGTGCACACACTACTGGGCACACATGCCCTCTTGACACACACCCCTCTGGGTGCACACACCCTCTGGGCACACCCCCCTCTGGTGCACACACCTTCTGGCACACACCCCTCTGGGTGCACACACCTTCTGGGCACACACGCCCTCTTGGCACACACCCCTCTGGGTGCACACACCTTCTGAGCATACACTCTGGGCATACACACCCTTGGCACACACACCCTCTGGGCGCACACACCCTTTTAGGCCTATGCACACCTTCTGGGCACACGCCTGCTGGGCACACACACCCTCTGGCACTGGTGTTTGCATCAAAGTGTTTGAGATGAGCCCAGGGGAAGTGACTTGGAAACTGCTTTGCTTCCTAGGGCTGGACACACAGCTGGCAGCTGTACATGAAGCCGAGCTGCTGCGCAGGTCGGGGGCACCGAGACGGTGTCAAGTGCCCACCCCTTGGGCTGGTCAGGGGCAGTGAGCAGGTGCCCTTCGGAGGACCCTCCCCAGGCACCTACTCGGAGCTCCCTCCTGTGCTGGAGGCCGGATCCTGGCTGGGCTCTTTGGTTTTTAGCCAGCGCAGGATGAGGAAGAGCAAGGGGGCACCAGAGAGACGTGGGTCCAAGAACTCAGGAACTTTCCGGGCTCTTGTTTTATGGGCAGGGGCGGCAGAATGCTCCCTGGGGTGCGGATGCTAACGGCCTCTTCTTCCACAGTGCCCGGGGCAGGGTGCCCTTGCTCCTGGGTGCTGGCGCTAATGGTCTCTTCTTCCACAGCGATGCTGTCGTAGCGGCCGCCGCGGGATGGAGGGTTTCACGGACTCAGGGACACAGACGGACGCAGTGGTGGTCCTGTCCTTGGCCCAGGCTGCCGTGCTGGGCCTCGTCTCAGAAAAATGAGCTCTTCGGAGCCACGATAAAGCGCCGGCGCCTTCTACCCAGACCTGGGCCCTGAGTTGTCGGGGGACGCCATGGGGAGCGGGGCCCCCGCCCCACCGACATCTACCAGCTGGCCTGCGATGGGCGGGCCCTGGACGAGCCGGCCGAGGAGGGAGGTGCTGGAGGTGGAGGCGGCCTTCGAGAAGCACACGCGGAGGAAGACAAGGCCGCCCGTGCGCCTGGTGCCCAAGGTCAAGTTCGAGAAGGTGGAGGAGGAGGAGCAGGAGGTGTACGAAGTGTCGGTGCCTGGGGAAGACAAGGTGGCCAGCCCCGCCGAGCCCCTGGTTCAGAGCAGCTCCGTCAAGATGATCGACCTCAGCGCCTTCAGCCGGAAGTCGCGGCCACTCCTGGCGGCACCTGCCCCGCGCTGCCCGGCCAGAGCTGGACGCGACCCCCCTACGACGCCCACTTCCCCGACCCGGCGCGGGCGGCTTTCCCTGAGCCCAGCCTGGCGCTGCCGGGCCCCGAGGCCCTGACAGCCGAGTGTGGCCGAGCCGCCGCCCCTGGCCCCCTGAGCGACCCCGGAGGCGCCGCCGCGGAGTCCCCGGGGAGCCAAGGCCGAGCAGGGCTCTGTGGCAGGGAGGCCAGCGAGCTGGAGGCGGATGCGGCCGGCTCCACCGCGGAGCGCCACAAGAAGGCGCAGCTGGACCGGCTGGACATCAACGTGCAGATCGACGACTCGTACCTGGTGGAGGCGGGCGACCGGCAGAAGCGCTGGCAGTGCCGCATGTGCGAAGTCCTACACGTCCAAGTACAACCTGGTCACCCACATCCCTGGGCCACAACGGCATCAAGCCGCACTCGTGCCCGCACTGCAGCAAGCTCTTCAAGCAGCCCAGCCACCTGCAGACGCACCTGCTCACGCACCAGGGCACGCGGCCGCACAAGTGCCAGGTGTGCCAGAAGGCCTTCACGCCAGACCAGCCACCTGAAGCGCCACATGCTGCTGCACTCCGAGGTCAAGCCCTACAGCTGCCACTTCTGCGGCGCGGCCGCCTACCCCAGCGAGGCTCAAGGCGCACGAGGTGAAGCACGAGGCGGCCGCTGCCACGTGTGCGTGGAGTGCGGCCTGGACTTCTCCACGCTGACCCAGCTCAAAAGCGCCACCTGGCGTCGCACCAGGGCCCCACGCTGTACCAGTGCCTGGAGTGCGACAAGACCTTCCACTACCGCAGCCAGCTGCAGAACCACATGCTCAAGCACCAGAACGTGCGGCCCTTCGTGTGCACCGAGTGCGGCATGGAGTTCAGCCAGATCCACCACCTCAAGCAGCACTCGCTGACGCACAAGGTGAGCCGCTGGCGACACGCACGCCACCGCGCGCACCTGCCCTTCTGCTCTCCTGCCCTTCTTTCCTTTCCGTCTTTTTTTTTGGGGGGCGCCACACCCGGCGATGCTCAGGGGTTCCTCCTGGCTCTACACTCGGAAATCAACTCCTGGCAGTGCTCGGGGACCCCACGGGATGCTGGGGATCGAACCGGGTCGGCCGTGCAAGGCAAACCCCCTCCCTGCTGGACTAACTTAGCTCTGGCCCTTCTATTTATTTTACCTTTTTTTTTCTCTTTGGGGGTCACACGCAGTGACACTTCAGGGTTACTCCTGACTCTGCACTCAGGAATTACTCCTGGTGGTGCTATGGGATGATGCCGGGATCGAACCGGGTCGGCCGCGTGCAAGGCAAATGCCCTAGCCGCTGGGCTGGCTATCCATCCGGCCCCTATTTCACTATTTTTTGTTTGGTTTGGGGGCCACACCCAGCCATGTGCAAGACGTACTCCTGGACCTGTGCTCAGGGATCGAGCCGGGTCATCTGAGCAAGGCTCCTGGCCGCTGTGCTGCTGCTCTGGCCTGTTGCTTTCCGTGGCCGGTCCCTGTGCTTCTTAGGGGCTGCTCTGTCCTTGCAGTTCCTGTGGAGCTGGGAGTTGAGCTCCCAGCCCGCTGAGCTATGTGTCCGGGCCCCAGAGGACTTCTGATGGGCAACCTTTACTCGAGTGAGTGCAGTAAAGGTGAGAACATGCCGACACTTGTGCCCTGTGTGCACGGGCCGGGTGAGCGCCTGTGCTGCTGGCAGCGAGAGACAGAGAAGATGGCCGGATGGGGCTCCAGAGCCCCCACAGGCTTGGCAAGCGGGGGTCCAGGTTTGATCCCCGGGAGCTGCTGAGAGCGACCCCCGAGGACTGCTTGGCAGGACCCTGAAAGAAAGAAAATGGTGAGGGAGAAAGAAATGGCACAGGATTGTACGGGCGTGATGAAACCCCAGGCTGCTCTCCTGCAGGAAAATCCCCGACAGAGCCCAGCTGCTGTCACTGAAAAGGAAGTGTTGGGCTGGCTGGCTGGGCTTCCTTCCTCCTTCCTTCCTCCTTTCTTCCTCCTTCCTTTCTCCTCCCTTCCTTCCTCCTTCCCTACTTCCTTCCTCCTTTCTTCCTCCTTCCTCCCTTCTTCCTGCTTCCTTCCTCCTCCCTTCGTCCCTTCCTTCCTTCCTCCATTCTTCCTCCTTCCTGCCTCCCTCTCCTTCCTGCCTCCCTCCCTCCCTCCCTGCCCCCCCTCCCTCCCTCCCTCCCTCCCTCCCTCCCTCCCTCCCTTCCTTCCTTCCTTCCTTCCTTCCTTCCTTCCTTCCTCCTCCCTCCCTCCCTCCCCAGTAGGACTGAAAGCACCAAGGGGAGGAATTGCTGAAGTCCCTGGCCACGGGCTGGTGACAGGAGACAGCCAGGCCCTGGGGTGGGGGCTGTCGGGGCTCACACAGCACCTGCGGAAGCCCCAACCAAGGAGCAGCTGCCCCAGGCCGGGTGCTGAAGCCGGCCCGCTTGGTAGCCAAAGCTGGTGGCGGACTGCTAATGTCTGTGGGCAGGGCAGGAGCGTGAGCCGCAGTCCACGGGCTCTGCATTCGCCTTCTCTCTCCCTGGGGCCTCAGACTCCCCACAGGCTGCAGGCTGTTAAGAGCTAAATAATGCTGTGAGGAAAAGCTGGGAGGCGGAAATCAAAGGCAAATCAAGTTGGAAACATCCCTGTCACAGTGCGTGCTTGCGTGTGCACACAAGGCTGCTGCCCCTGGTGGTCACCCATGACTGCTGTCTGTGTGTACACACACACACACGCAACCCTTCACACTCACAAGGCTGCTCCCCTGGTGGTCACCCACAGTGGCTGCCTGTTCTGAGTCTAGATTGGGAACAAGGGCACTCACACCCCTGCACATGCACGAGGCTGCTCCCCTGGTGGTCACCTCCAGTGGCCGCCTCACACACACACACCCTGCACGTGCACGAGGCTACTGCCCCCTGGTGGTCACGTACAGTGGCCCCCACACACACCCCTACACCTGCACATGCACACGGCTGCTGCCCCTGTGGTCACCCATGGTGCCGCCTGTCCTGCGAGTCTAGATGGGGAACAAGGGAGTCTCCGCCTTTCTCAGCCACTGTCTCAGCAAACAGATCAGGTCCCACCTCGGTCCCAGCTCACTCCACACAGCACAGGGCCCTGCACCCCACCTGGGAAAGCGCGTTGACCAAAGCAGCCAATGGGCGCCAGAGAGATAGTCCAGTGGGAAAGCCTCTTGCCTTGCACACAGCCAACCGGCACCCAGGTGTTCCACTCCTGGCCCCACAGGGTCCCCAGACAGCCCCGGGAGTGACCCCTGAGCACAGACCTGGGAGTAGCTTCTGAGCATCACTGGGTGTGGTCCCAAAACTCTGCCAGCTCCGAGCTCACGAGCATCTCCAGGGAGGAACCTGGTGCTTCTCCCCAGCGGCAAGTCAGCGGCTGGGCCTCGAGACGCAGACCTGAGCTTGTCTGTCTCCTGGGCCATCCTTGGGCAGCAGAGCCACCAAAGGCCACTCCTTCAGGCGCATGCACTGGCGTCTCCCTGGTGCCTACTGGGAGCTGGTTCCTGAATGTGGATGAGTGAGGGAGTAAGTGTGTGTGTAATAGAGTGAATGAGTATGTGTGAATGTGTGTGTGAGCATTTGGATAATTGAGTATGTGAGTGAATGAGTGGATGTGTGTGAGTGTGGGTGTTAGTGGATGTGTGTTAATGGATGTGTGAGTGTTAGTGGATGTGTTAGTGAATGTGTGTATGTGTGTGTGAATGAGCGGGTGTTAGTGGATGTGTGTGAGTGTTAGTGGATGTGAGTGTGAATGAGTGGGTGTTAGTGCATGTGTGCATGTGTTAGTGGATGTGTATGTGAGTGGGCGAGTGTGTTAGTGGACATGTGTGTGAATGGATGTTAGTGGATGTGTGAGTGTTAATGAATGTGTGAGTGTGAATGAGTGGGTGTTAGTGGATGTGTCTGAATATGTGTGAATGAGTGGGTGCGTGTTAGTGAATGTATGTGAGAGTGAGTGTGAGAGAATGGGTGTGTGAGCAAGCGCCGCCACTGCCTCTGCCCTGCAAGACCCACAGGTTGGCTGCCCCGTGGGTGGGGGGTGAGGCCCGCCAGTCTCAGCGTGTTCTTCCTGCGGTACCGCTTGATGTGCCCCAGGAAGCACAGACGCCATACCCGTCCCTACCCCCAACCCCCCAGGGCGTGAAGGAGTTCAAGTGCGAGGTGTGTGGCCGGGAGTTCACGCTGCAGGCCAACATGAAGCGCCACATGCTGATCCACACCAGCGTGCGGCCTACCAGTGCCACATCTGCTTCAAGACCTTCGTGCAGAAGCAGACGCTCAAGACGCACATGATCGTGCACTCGCCCGTGAAGCCATTCAAGTGCAAGGTGCGGCCGGGCTTGGGGCTGGGGGGCGGGGAGCGTGGAGGGAGCTGCCCGCCACGGCCTGGGGCTGGGGAAGTTGGGCCCCCAGCAGCTGACACCTCCCGCCCCAGGTGTGTGGCAAGTCCTTCAACCGCATGTACAACCTGCTGGGCCACATGCACCTGCACGCGGCAGCAAGCCCTTCAAGTGCCCCTACTGCTCCAGCAAGTTCAACCTCAAGGGCAACCTGAGTCGACACATGAAGGTCAAGCACGGCGTCATGGACATCAGCCTGGACGGCCAAGGTAAGCCGGCCCATGTGGCTGGCGGGTAAGCGTGGAGGGATCTGCGGGGGTCAGGGCTGAGCCCCTGCAGTGAGTGCTGGTGTGGGGTGCCCGTGACGCCCCGCGGAGTGCCCGGTGGGAGGCTGGCCGCCCGGCAGAAGCACAGGCTGAACGCTGGCCCGCCCGGGTCCAGGGACCCCAGGGGCCACCCCTGCTCGCCTGGGCCTGGGGGGCCTCACAGCTGGCCCTCTTGCAGACCCCATGATGGAACTGGCAGGCACAGACCCCTCGGAGCTGGACGGCCCGCAGGAGATGGAGGACTTGGAGAACGCCTACGCCTACGCGGCGGTGGACGGCAGCGGCGAGGCCAGCGCACTGAGCCAGCAGGCCATGAAGGAGATGGCCTTTTACAGCGTGCTATAGCTGCACCGGCCACCAGGGGCGGGCTCTGCTGAGCATTTGCACCCTGGCGGGGCTGAGACCAACAGCCCACTGGGGCCCTGGCCCCGAAGGAAGGGCGCTTTGGTGGGGTGGGAAGTGCTGATGCTAACCCTGGAGGCTCCTCAGGGCCCTGCAGAGGGAAATGAGCTGAGCCTTGCCTTGTTCTGCCCCCGCCCCACACTCCTCCAGGGCCGCCCTGGAGCAGCACGGCTCACCCACGCCAAGCAGGGCCTCTGCCTTCTACCTCCTGGTGCCTGCCTCGCCCTCTGCGAGCCAGGCGGCATGCCCCCGCCCCAGTCGCAGCCTCTCCAGCTCACCCAGAAAGCCTGGTCCTATAGTCCTGTTTCGGGGCGAGTGTCCACAAAGTAGGTTTCCACACGTGTCCACAGTCCCGTCTTGCCCGGGGAACCACACCAGGCTTGCCCCCACACACGTGAACCAAGCCAGAACAGGGCCTGTAGGGGTGCAGGCTAGCAAGGACGCGGGGTCCCTGGGCGCTAGGAGGGGCCCTGTGGGGTGGTGGGGAGGTTAACTAGGGTTTCAGGGAACGGCCAGCCTAGGAGATGGACCCTTAGAGAGCGGCAGGTGACTCTATTTCTTTCTTGCCGACTGATTCACCTGCCCTCGTGCTTGCAGACAGACCAGCTGTGCCCAAGCACCGCCTTGGGCGGGGTAGGCCCAGCGTCCGGCAGGGCACACAGTCCTGGAGGGCAGCAGACCTCCCGGCCTCCCCCGTTTGGCAGCCCCCGGCACCTCCCCCCCACCCACCCCGGGCCTGTGTCCTGGCCCCGAGACGCAGGCCCCGGCAGAGAGTGGCACGTGCAGGAACATGGGGCCCCGAGGAGAGCAGGCCTGAGGCGGGAGCAGGGCTGGGACCAGCCGGATGGAGTTGCCGCATCCCCTGCGGGCCCCAGGGTGGCTGAATCGCGCATGAGGCCCTGACAGCCCACGCACGGCGGCTCCCCGACCCCATCGCCCTGGCCCTGTGCCCACCAGGACAACTCTCAGGTGGCAGTGACCCGTCACTGTAGAAGACATTTTCTCCTGCTGAGCAGAAGCACGCGCCCTGCCAACTACCTCTTCCCACTCACGTCTTTCTCCCCCTGGTACCAAAAAAGAACCCCAACTCCCGGGCCGCCTCCTCCCTGCCGGCAGTGGCCCTGGGCAGAGCAGGTGGGAAGCAGCCCCAGCTCAGGCTGGGGTGGTCTCAGCAAGGCCCCCCCCACCCCACCCCGCCTTCAGAGGAGGCGTGGCCTCGGTGACCCAGAAACTGCTGGAAGGATTCCACTCTAACTTATTCTGACGTGCCCGTGAGGCAACTGCCCTAGAGCGTCCACTTGTGCGAAGCCCTACTGTGTTTTTATGTTCCTGTTGAAGAGAGGTTTACTTAGCAATAATAAATAAAAGAATATTCTTTAGCAAGGCGGCTGCCAGTGCTTCCTCCCATGGCCTGAGGTACCTGGACCCGCCCCAGAACTTGGGTGTCCCTCCACCTTCGCAGCAATGGACAAGAGGGAACACAAGATTAGCTCTCCTGGGGTGTCTCCTCCGACCGCCTGGAGCCCTCCCACCCTGCTGTGTCCTCCAGCTACAGCGATTCAGGAGCTACGAGGGCTCCCCAGGTGTGGCCTTGGGGTGACCAACGTCCATCAGGTGGAGATACAGATACAAGACATCCTAGTAAGGGGGCTGGAGCGATAGCACAGCAGGGAGGGTGTTTGCCTTGCATGTGGCCAACCCAGGTTCAATCCCCGGCATCCCATATGGTCCCCCCACAGTGCCAGGAGTAACCCCTGAGCATCACT
This sequence comes from Cryptotis parvus, assembly GCA_021461705.1. Taxonomy (NCBI): domain Eukaryota; kingdom Metazoa; phylum Chordata; class Mammalia; order Eulipotyphla; family Soricidae; genus Cryptotis; species Cryptotis parvus. The sequence continues at coordinate 6,922 of JAJIBD010016561.1, read as the reverse complement.
GGATGTGACCCAACAAGAAAAAAAAAAAAAAGCATCCTAGTATGGTCTCCCAGGCCGGCCCTACTCCCCAAATACGGAACAGCTTGGGGCTGGCCAGCCCAGGTTTGGTCCCCAACACCCCTAAGCACTTTTGAGTATGGTCCAAGTCAAAAAAATTAATGGAGGGGCCCGGAGCGATAGCCCAGCGGGTAGGGCGCTTGCCTTGCACGCGGGGCCCATGCCGGCCTGGGTTCGATTCCCGGCATCCCATATGGTCCCCCGAGCACCGCCAGGAGTGGTTCCTGAGTGCAGAGCCAGGAGAAACCCCTGAGCATTGCCGGGTGTGACCCAAAAAGCAAAAAATAAATGGAGAGCCATTAGGGCCAGATACAGAGCAGAGGTTAAGACGCTGGATGGCGCCAGCCCTGTCCCTGTCCCAGCCCCAGCTCTGCACAGGGTCCTAAGCAAAGCCAGGAATAGCCCCATGCACAGCCAAAGGTGGCCAGATTCCCCCCCCCACCCACACTTGAATTGATCACTTGAATCCCAGTTATTCATCGATTTGCTCGAGCGGGCGCCAGTAACATTTCCATTGGACCCTATCACGTGCCAATGTAGCCCAATGGCATCTGGTTGATTCAGGAATATGAAGAGCCTCAAACCGTTCCTTCAGGATCTTGACAAGGAAGTCTGACCATCTTGTAGGTGGGCGGCCACGTGATCTTTTGACATCCCGTGGGATCCAGTTGGTAACGGCTCTAGTCCAGCGGTTGTCTCCAAATCGCATTACATGTCCAGCCCATCTGATTTTCGATGCCTTGGCAAACGAGACAGCGCCCCTGATTCTGGAATAGCGACGGAGGTCAGAACTCCAGATTCCTTCTCTCACTTGAGTGAGGCGTGATATTCCAAGCATAGCTTCCGTCCTCCTTCGATTCCTCTCTGGGAGACCCAAATAGCATTCTCATCCTGCTTTCGTAGGGCCCAGGTCTTTGAGGCATATGTTAATGCAGGGAGAACGGTGGAGTCAAAGAGATGTGCCCGGAGCCGGAGGTTCTTTGTCCTTTTAGCTATTTCTTCGATGCCTTTGAAGGCATTCCATGCCACTCTCTTCCTCCTGCGCAGCTCAGGTTTTAGGTCGTTCATCATGTTGACTTCTCGACCTAGGTACACATAACTGCTGCATTCAGAGATGTTTGTTCCATTGAGAATGAATGGGGGCCTCTGGAACTAGTTCATTCTTCATGAACATAGTTTTCTTTAGATTCAGCTGTAGACCTATCTTTCCACATTCTCGGTCAAAGTCAGCTAGCATTTGTGCCGCTTGGCTAATGTTTAGTGTTATTAGAACAATGTCATCAGCGAAGTGGAGGTGGTGTAGTTGCCGACCATCTATCTTCACTCCCATTCCCTCCCACTCCAATTGTCGTATGATGTTCTTGAGGGTGGCGCTGAAGAGTTTTGGTGAAATGGTATCACCCTGCCGAACCCCTTTTGACATCAATGATCACTTCTTTGTAGAATGGTGAGATCCTGGTGGTGAATCCGTAATACAGCTCACGAAGGATCTTGATGTATTGGATTTGAATACCCTGTTTGGCTAGGGCTTCGATGACTGCTTCAGTCTCCACAGAATCAAAGGCTTTCTGTAAATCAATGAATGTGAGACAGAGCGGCATCTTGTACTCCCTACAAACCTCAATGAGCTTGGTTACTGTGTGGATATGATCAATTGTGCTGAATCCTTTCGGGAATCCAGCTTGCTCGCATGGTTGTCCTTCATCTAGTGTTCTGCCAATCCTGTTCAGGATGACTTGTGTAAACAGCTTGTAGATAACGGACAACAGGCAGCTGGGGCGATAGTTGCCAATGTCGTGAATGTCTCCCTTCTTGAACAGTAGAACTGTCCTGCTGGTTTTCCACTGGGAGGGCACCTTGCATTCGGACAGGTAGCGTGTGAAGAGCCGAGCTAGTGTATTGATGAGTACTGAAGGCAGATTCTTCAGGTGTTCGGGTCTGACTTTGTCTGGGCCTGGTGCTGTTCCCTTCTTTACCGACAAGATGGCATGTCGGATTTCAGAAGGGAGAACGTTGGGAATGACATATCCATCCTGTGGAATTTGGTATGTGGGCAGGTGGATGTGGCTATCAAAGAGATTTGAGTAGAAGTCACGGATAATCTTCTCCATTGCCTTTCTGGAAGATGTGATAGATCCATCAGGCGTCGGAGGGCAGTCATCTTGGTCTTATAGTTGGCGAAGGACAGGCGGGTAGTGTGACTGCTTTTCCCGGCTTCTGCTGCACCTTCCAGTATTTCTGCTCTTCTGTCTTTGAGGTCTTCTATCGCTTCTCTGCACCGTTTAGCAAGCTTGGACGTTAGCATTTGGTCTCCTGAGGCTCGCGCCTTCCCACACACATCAAATAAAAAGGACAGTTGCCCTTTTAAGTGGGGTACAGCTCGCTTATAGCCGCTTTCCTGCTTTTGCCCAAGAATGGTGGGGCCTTGACCAGGAGTGATCCACTCACGCACCCCAGCAGTTTGGGGCATGTAGTGATACCAGCAAAGGATCATGATTTTATTTTTTTTTAAACAAAAAGTATGGAGATGTTTACTAGGTTGAAGGTAAAGTGTGTGGAGGCGGAGGTGTCAGTAAAAACCCAGCCCTGCCTATAAAACGCCCCAAGGGCACAGACTGACCAGACCCTCACACACTGCGGCAGGCCTCCCCTCCGGAGAGACCCTGGGACAGCCCCTCCTGTGAGTCCCACCCCGCCCCGTGAGGGCGATGCAGCACAGGCCGCGCAGGCAAAAGGCACTTCATGGTTCCCAGGCAGCGGAAGTCAGGAGGCTGCAGGCAGCGCCCCCTCCGCCAGCCACCATCTTCTCGACAGGCTGTGGGGCACACCACTGTGCTGCCCCGCTACTGACCGCCCAGGGCTGTGTCCAGGTTGCGCTGGATGGTGTCCAGGAAGTCAGAGGTGTTGAGAAAGTGCTCGTTGAGTTCACGCTGCGCGAGGAATGTGTCTGCGTGAGGGCAGTGGCCCAGGCCCTGGCCAGCTACTGGGGCACAGCCCCCACCTCCCGGAGCCACAGGGTGGTGGGTCAGAGCAGATGGGGCCCTGGGGCCGACCCCGTGCTGAGCTGACTCCCCAGGGAGCTCCACCTTCCCCAGGCCACGCACTTGTTGAGGCCGTGGATGCAGCCCGCCAGGTCCTTGGTCATAGTCCCGCTCTCCACGGTGTCCACACACACCTTCTCCAGGGTCTGAGCAAACCTGCAAGATGTGGGCATCGTGCCAGGGATGCCCAGGGCCGCCGGACCCCAAGGGAGGCCATGCCCCACAGACCACACCCCAGGGAGGCAACACCTCGTAGACCACGCACCCACGGGTGGCCACGACCCCCACTCACCACCGCACCAGCTCCTGGTTCCCATCCAGCTTTCCACGGTGTGCCAGCCCACGGGTCCACGCAAAGATGCTGGCGATGGGGTTGGTGCTGGTAGGCCGGCCCTGGGGCAGAAGCGCGAGTCAAAGGCCCTGGCGGCCCCTGCCACCCACCAGGTACCCCTGGGGCCGCCATGCAGGCCCAGCCTTACCTTCTGGTGCTCACGGTAGTGACGGGTCACCGTGCCGCGGGCAGCCTCGGCCTCGATGGTCTTCCCATCCGGGCACACCAGCACAGATGTCATCAGACCCAGGGAGCCGAAGCCTGAAGGAGACGGTGCGCTCAGGGCAGGTCTCTCCTTGGCCACCTACCCCAACCCCGCTGGGCAGCTGCCTCTTGAGCCTGTCCACCCGCTGGCACACACTGAAATGGGCACAGCGACCTGGGCCTCGGGACCAGCACAGCAGGAGCAGCTCGCCCCAGACCGTGACCCCCTGCGGGGGCCAGACACTCCCTGCCCCGTCATCACTGCCCTGGGCCCATTGGGCGGGCTGGCAGATACCCTGGGCCAGGATGTCCGACTGCACGCCGCCGTCGTAGTTCTTGCAGGCCCACGAAGCCGCCCGTGGACTTGAGCACCTGCGCCACCATGTCGTCAATGAGCCGGTGCTCGTACCAGATCTGGCTCTTGTCAAAGTCCGCCTTGTAGTGCCTGCGGGCGGGAGGGTCTCGTGGGCGGGCCCCTCCCCGGGCTGGCAGGGCCTGGGCGACCCCACCCCGAGGCGCTACTCGAAGATGTCCTGGAAGATGTCCTTGAAGCCCGCCCGTAGGCCTTCAGGATGGTGTTCTTGGTGCTCAGGTAGAGCGGCCAGCGCTTGCCCAGCGCGCACTGGAAGCAGCCAGGGCAAAGCCCGCGATGGACTGCGGAGAGAGGGGTCGCTGCGAGGCTCCTGACCGCGCTGCCCCCGACCAGCCATGGGGCGGAGCCCCGGCCACCCCCGCCTTGGGGGTCCCTCCCTTCCCCCCACCCAAACAGAACAGACCAATCACAGACTTCCCTCCAGTGGGCGGAGCCTGAGGACCATGTGACCAGGAGGGCGGGCCAGTCCCCGCGCTTCCTGCTGACCCCCACCACACCAGCCACCTCCTCCACGTGAGAGCCTCAGTGGTCTGGGCCTGGGGGTCCGGGGGCTCGACCAGAAGCAAAGGCTGAGGGGACGGGACTCAGGTCTGGGCTTAGGGACGGGACTCAGGTCTGAGGGCTCGACCGGAAGCGCCGGCTGAGGAGACGGGACTCAGGTCTGAGGGGCTCGACGGAAGCGCTGCTCTGAGGGGATAGGAATCAATCAGGTCTGAGGGCTCCGACCGGGAAGTATCGGCTGAGGGGACGGGACTCAGGTCTGAGGGGCTCGACGGAAGCCCCGCTCTGAGGGGACAGGAATCAGGTCTGGAGGGCTCGACCAGAAGCGGCCTGAGGGGACGGACCAGGTCTGGGGCCCCCGAGGCCGCTCTGAGGGACAGGACTCAGGTCTGGGGCTCGACCAGAGTGCCGCTCTGAGGGGACGGGAATCAGGTCTGAGGGGCTCGACCGGAAGTGCCGCTCTGAGGGGACAGGACTCAGGTCTGGGGCTCCGACCAGAAGCGCCGCTCTGAGGGGACGGGACTCAGGTCTGGGGCTCGACCGGAAGTGCCGCTCTGAGGGGACGGGACTCAGGTCTGAGGGCTCCGGCCGGAAGCGCCGCTCTGAGGGGACAGGACTCAGGTCTGGGGCTCCGACCAGAAGTGCCGCTCTGAGGGGACGGGAATCAGGCCTGAGGGGCTCGACCGGAAGTGCCGCCTGAGGGGACGGGACTCAGGCCTGGGGCCTCGACCGGAAGTGCCGCTCTGAGGGGACAGGAATCAGGTCTGAGGGCTCGACCGGAAGTGCCGCCTGAGGGGACGGGATTCAGGTCTGGGGCTCGACTGACCGAAGCGCAGGCTGGGGCAGGACCCCCGCTCGGGCCCAGGCGCGCCTACCTCGTCCGTGTTGTACATGCCCATGCCCACGCCGCCCCGCCTTGAAGTCGTGCACGGTCCACTCGGTGGGCGCGCTGCCGCCCGGGCGGCGTGAAGACCCAGCTTGAAGGCGCCGGCGCGGTCCGCCACGAAGTCCGTGGCCTTGTACTCGCGGGACGGACGAGCGGTGGGCGCGGGTTCCCCTGCCCCGGCCCCGCCCTTCTCCCGACGCCCGCACCTGGTCGCCGTGGCGTGGCGGCCGATGGGTGATGGGGCGCGCCCAGCCGGGCACCAGGCGCGGATGTTCCTGCACACGATGGGCTCGCGGAACACGGTGCCGCCCAGGATGTTGCGGATGGTGCCGTTAGGGCTGGCGCCACATCTTCTTCAGCCCGAACTCTGCGGGCACAGCGGTTCGGGCGTGCGCCGAAGTCGGGTCCCTGCGCCCCGCCCCGCGACGCCGATACAGGGTCCCTGCGCCCCGCCCCGCCTCGCCACAGGGGTCCCGCGCGCCCGCCCCGACACGGGGTCCCTGTGCCCCCGCCCCGACACGGGGTCCCTTGCCCCGCCCCCCACCCCCCAACACGGGGTCCCTGTGCCCCGCCCCACCCCCGACACGGGGTCCCTGTGCCCCCGCCCCACAACAGGGTCCCTGCGCCCCGCCCCGACACGGGGTCCCTGCGCCCCCCGCCCCGACACGGGGGTCCCTGTGCCCCGCCCGCCCCCACCACGGAGTCCCTGTGCCCCGCGCCCGACGCCCCAGACTCGGAGCAGCGAGCCGCGGGAGAATCCCGGAACCGGCAGAACTTGCTGCGTCACTGGGGGGTCTGGTGGGCCCATGGGGTGGATCAGGCGCACTGTCCACGGGGCAGCTGGATAGACGGGACAGGACGGGGCCCAGACACCAGCCGCCACAGGCAGTGGCCATGACACGGGTCACCGGAAGCTGCTCTCCCCACACCCCGTGACCCCAGTCACAAGCCCCCTCCCCACCTTCCACACGGGCCTCATCGGGCGTGATGGTGGCACACTTGACGGCCACACTGTACTTCTGAGTGGCCAGGGCCGAGTCGATGGTGACCTGGTCATTGGTGAGGTCGCGGTTGGGGGAGCCCCAGGTCAAAGTACTTGAGCTCCACGTCCACGTGCGGCAGGATGAGCTGGGAGAGATCCACAGGAAGCCTCAGCCCAGGGGTGCCCGGCTCGGTCACCGGGCAGTGCCAACGCACGTGCCAGCCCGCTGGTCCCTGGGGAGGCAGCAGGGTCCCCTCGAGGAGGGTCACCTTCTCCTTGATGAACTGCCAGATGATGCGGGTCATCTCGTCCCCGTCCATCTCCACCACGGGCTTTGCCACCTTGATCCTCTTTGCTGGCATCTAGGGCAGGCGCACAGGGCATGAGAAGGGCAGGCACCGCCCGGGCTACCCCTGCTGCAGACCACTCGGGCCTGGTGTAGGCAGTGGGCTGTGGCCTGGACCTCTGCCTCCCCTGCAGCTCGGCCGGGTCCCCCACGTCCTTCCAGCAAATCGCCCGGTCTCTCAGCAATGGCGCCTGACCAAGC
>JAJIBD010016558.1:0-64623 GCA_021461705.1 Cryptotis parvus | reverse complement strand
AAACAAAACAAAACAAAACAAAACAAAACAAAACAAAACAAAACAAAACAAAACAAAACAAAAACTCCACCTCAATCAAATAATAAGAAATAGATAGATAAAGAGAGGCAAGAATCTTAAAATGGGTCTACCCCTTTGCCCAGAATGATACTTCTTGGAATTTACTCTAAGGCAATAAACAAAATGCGGATAAAGTTACACGTCCAGAGTTATTCATCATTGTGAAAATTTTTTTTCTCATAAATGTCCGAGAATCTGGGTTTGTTTTTTGTTTGTTTTGGATCTGGGGCTTACTCAGGCCTTACTCTATGCTTTATGTGGGGTTAAAGGAATCATTTGAAATTGAATCCTGGTTGGCTACATGCTAGACAAGTACCTCATTCCTTGTATTATCTTTCTGGCCCTAATTTTACTAGATACATTTTGATACCTCTATGCTGTTAACTCACGAACATTAAATTTTATAGTTTCAGAAGACGTGTGTGTGTGTGTGTGTGTGTGTGGTGTGTGGGGAGAGAGAGAGAGAGAGAGAGAGAGAGAGAGAGAGAGAGAGAGAGAGATGTTTGTAAGTGGGCCACACCCAGTGGTGCTGGGGGTTACTCCTGGTTCTTTGCCCAGGGATTACTCCTGGTGGTCTCAGAGAGCCCTCTGGGGTGACCAGGGCTCAGCGTCCAGGATCAAGGGGTCAGCCGCAGACAAATGCCCTCCCCACTGGACATTGCTCTGGTCCTTCAGAAGACTGTATTCACTAGGGAAAATGTTTGTGTTATGTATATTAGGGAGAAACCAGGCTTAAAATAATTTTTATACAATGATACCTATTTTATTTATTTTTTTTGGTTAGAAAAATCTGTTTGTAACTCAGAATGGATTTACAGGCAAATATTAACAGTGATTAATTTGATTTTGTAATTCATTTTCCTCTTTTTGTAGTTGTAGTTTCTAATTTTTCACCAAAATATAATTGACATATAAAGTTATACTAGTTTTGAGTCAGTGTTTCTTTGTAGAACAGTTTATTTTTATACCAGAACAAAACTTTAAGTTCAACCTACATTAAATGGTGGACATGTATGTTTTCTTAAATGCCTAAAAAAGAAGGTAGCATTTCTACATTTGGTTACTGAAAATAATTAATAAGCAAGTTTCATGTATAAGAGCTCGTGATAGTCCAAACTAAATATGCCCCTCACAAACTTGGATAAGTTGAACTATTTATTGTTAGAGCTGAATAAATTCTTAAAGATCTTATAACCTAATTGCCCACTAATGCAGAAATTGATTCTATAGTATCCTTGATAAGACAGCTAAGCGTGGGCCACAGAGAAAAGCCAACAGGCTTGACATGCATGCGAGGCCCAGGGTTAATACTCAGTACCTCGCGGGTGAGGTGCTGCTGGGAGCAACCCTTTAGCACAGATCAGGGATAGCCCTCGGTGTACCAACAAAAGGAAACAATATCTAAACCTAGTGAACTGAGAATCAAATTTTAGTCATGAGAAAAACAGAATCTTCACTAAATTCTGACAAAGAGAGCCTGTTGGGAATAAGAGCACCAGTTCCCCTGTAAGTACCGTGGGGCTATATATGATTAACTGAGCAATGTAAGGAAAGAAGAGACCTTTCCCAGTTCTATCCCAACTGTGCTGTTGACTTCCAGCTACTGTCCTTTAATTTAGAGCGTGTCTCAGCATCATTCTATGGAGCTTGTGTGGAGGGCTGACAAACGCTTCCCCCATGGTCCATTCTAGGGTCTCTCTGGTCTACCAGACTCTATTCAGCTCCGCAAAGAAACCAAGGATCAGAGACTCAGGAGAGGAGCACTTGGTAGTGTATCTTTCTGTGTAATCAGACAGGTAAAACAGTGGGTTTACAGTATTAGCTTTTGCAAAGTAAAACGGTAACTCTCAAAAACTAGTATGAAACTGAAAAAGTCAGAAACTCGCATGCAGACACACATGCATAGGCTCAGATACTGCTTTGCAACCGCAATTGTATAAGAAAAAAAATATCCAGAGATTTATTTAAAAGTATAAGTAAAATTATGCCTGGGGAAAGACTTCTAATGAAATTTCAGAGGAAGGAAGTGATTTATGAGGCTGAGAAGATAACTCGGCGCGGCTGAGAGCCTACTTTGCAAGCAGGAGGCCAGGGTTCGATCCCTGGCACCACATGTTTCCCTGAACACTGCAGGGGTGATTGTAGAGCACAGAAACAAGAGCCGGTCTTGAGCACCACTGGGGATGGCCCAAACCCAACAAACAATAAAGAAAGTGATTTCTAAGAGGACAATCCTTCAGAAATACTGAATGCAACTCTGAGTAAATCACGGGAATAAGTTGCCTGCAGAGGTTATGGTGTTGCAACCCGCTGCTCCTCTGCTCAGTTTTCATTTTCTTTTCTTTTTTTTCTTTTGTTTTCATTTTGCTTGTAAAACTCTTCTAAATATTTTATTTTTTTTATCACTGTATCACTGTCTTCCCGTTCATCATCGATTTGCTCGAGCGGGCACCAGTAACATCTCCATATGACCTGTCTCATGCAAGTAGAGCCCAAAGGCACCTGCTTGCTCCAGGAACATAAAAGAGCCTCAAACCATTCCATCAGGTCATGGGAATGAGGTCTATAATTGTTACTGGTATTTGGCATATCAAATACAACATGGGTAGCTTGCCAGGCTCTGCCGTGCGGGTAGCATACTCTTGTAGCCATCTCAAACTCCAGCATTTATTGATGAACCGAGCCGGGCTGTGATAGGCTGGTATGCTGGGTGGAGTTCTGACGAGGGGAAGTCCGGATGTGGAAAATGAAAGTCCTCATGGAGTGGGGGGTCGTCTGGCTTATTGTGAGGCTCTGCTGGGGTGGCAGGCCAGGGCTAGGACCTGCCATCCCTCCCGGGCACCTCATGAGCGGCTGGGCACAGTGAGAGCCAGTAGCAGCTCTGCCCCATGTCTGTCTAAATTTTTTTTTTAATTTTTACAAAATTTTTATTTTATTTTTTAAAATTTATTTATTATTTATTTGTCTTCTAAATATTTTAGACTAGTGAATTTCAACTCTTTTTTTTCCCAGAGAAGTCACTGATAATTGTTTTATGTTTCGTGTCCTCTGCGTTGGGTGGAATTCTTTATAGAGACAGAGGAAGAGGTTGGGGTGTTGATTCTTTAATCCCTAGTGGTCATATCCACTCTGTGCCCACATTTCCAAGACACATAGCTTGGGAACTGCAGGCCTGTGTCTCTGACGTTTGATACCTAACACTGCATTTAGTGCTTTGCTTGATGGGGGAAGAGAGTCGTAAAATTGTTCTTCCTTAAAGTGACATCTATCAAAATAGCCACAGGAATCCTGCATTCTCCAGCTTGGCACATACTTCCTTATTCTAGGACATAGGAACGCATTTGTTCACTGGCAGTCTTTGAGTGAATTCTCTGACCCCAGCTGCACCGCCTATAGCAAGCCTCACAATCGTCTCTGCGAAAACTGCACCCGGCTCAGTTTTGAGCAGAGACTAGTCTATGTTCGCTTCCTGCACACTGTTTTCTTGCCTAGATTGAGGTGACACAGTCATCATGGAGACAATTTTCTTCTCTCTCTATTCCTTTTATTGGGGGCAGGGGGTAGCAGCCCAGGGCTTCGTCCCGGCTCTGTGTTCTGGCGGGCTAGAGTGACCGTATGGGGTTTCAGGCAGTGTACCGGTTTACCATGTGCTGACTGTCTGCCCATTGTACTATCTGACCCCATCCTCTCTCATTTTTATAGTGATTAGTCCCTTTGACCACAGTCTAGTTTTACCTCTTCTCTTTTTGGGGGATCACACTCCATGATGCCCAGGGGTTACTCCCGGCTCTGCACTGAGGGATTACTCCTGGCTGTGCTCGAGGGACCATCTGGGACTCCGAGGATTGAGACGCGGGTTGGCCATGCACTAGGCAAAATCTCTACCCACTGTGCTATCTCTCTGGCCCCCGTTTCACCTGTTCTTGCTATTCCTCTTCTGCATCAGTCTACTCATAAGGACAAAATTTTTTCTGCAAATTCTTTCAAAAACGTGGATTTGACTGGGGACACTGGTGGTGGGAAATTTGCACTGGTGGAGGGATGGGTGTTGGGACACTGTATGACTGAAACCCAATCATAAACAGCTTTTTAACTGTATATTTCATGTTGGTTTAATTAAAAAATCAAATTAAAAAATATGGACTTGGAGAGTACAGAGAAAAAAACAAGCTTGTTTTCAAATGGTTGTTTATTTCTCGTTTGGGGGTGGTATTGTAGCTCGTAGCAGGCACATTAAAATTAATGCTTTTTTTCCAATTCTAAGGAACCCAGGGAGAAACTTTTCAAGGATAAATAAATGACACTCGTGAAGATGGCAGACAGAATGGGTTTGATAGAGGAACAAAACTATCCAATCATGTACAAAATCAAACCAAACCCAAAGCCTCCAGCACCTTGTGCTTATTTCAGGTCTCATTATTAATAGAAAGATTTGCAGAATGAAGAAGCATTGGTAAGATTTTGAACAGTTGGCCTAATTGGCAATGTTAACTACTGTTAGATAAGTAAAAATAATGACAACAGCAAAAAGTGAGAAAGTGAAATGTCGAAGATATAAATATTCAAAGAAATGATGAGTTCTGCCTCAGCCTACAAGAGGTGAGATGTATGAATAGTCATCAAAAGAGCATTGCCAAGGATGACTCCTGAGCTCTGAGCCAGGAGTAGCCTCCAGCACTACTAGGTGTAGTGTAAAAACGACACAAATACAATATTAAGTGTAGAATTACCATGTGACCCAGCAGTTCCAATTCTAGATATATAACCAAAAAAAGTGGGCAATGGGGACTCTGCCAGGGACTTGGGCACCAGGCAGGTCTTCACAGCACCAATATTTGCTCTAGCTAGGAGGGAGGAACTTCCCCAAGACCCACTTAGGTATAAACAAAACGTGCCATACCAGCCTATCACAGCCCAGCTTGCTCGGCCCTACACGGCCGGGTGGTTCATCAATAAATGCTGGATTTTGAGATGACTACAAGAGTATGCTACCCACACGGCAGAGCCTGGCAAGCTACCCGTGTCGTATTTGATATGCCAGATACCAGTAACAATTATAGACCTCATTCCCACGACCTGATGGAATGGTTTGAGGCTCTTTATGTTCCTGGAGCAAGCAGGTGCCCTTGGGCTCTACTTGCATGAGACAGGTCATATGGAGATGTTACTGGTGCCTGCTCGAGCAAATCGATGATGAACGGGAAGACAGTGATACAGTGATACAGTGATGCGTATGAATAGCGCTGATGGCTGCACAGCTTGGCAAATACATTCAAATGCACTGAATGGTAACTTGAAAAATGGCTAAAATAGTCCATTTTGTCATGTGTTTGTAACGATGAAAATATAGTAAAAATAAGAACGGGAAATTTGTACCCCTCCATCCATTTCTACCCCTCCCCCAAGATACAATTTTTAGTTATAGAAACAAAAAAGGCATCCAGGAGCGAATAGGATAGCACAGCAGGTAGGGCGTTTGCCTTTGCACACGCAGGCCTGGGTTTGATCCCCCATACGATGTGGTCCCCGAGCACTGCCAGGAGGAATTCCTGAGTACAGAGCCAGGAGCACTGTCGGTGTGACCGAAAAATGAAAATAAGTCATGCATACATACTTTAATCACACTGTGTTGCGTATTTCACTATCTTCCCGTTCATCATCTATTTGCTGGGCGGGCACCAGTAATATCTCCATATGTCCTGTCTCATTCTAGTAGAACCCAAAGGCATCCGCTTGCTCCAGGAACATAAAGAGCCTCAAACCATTATATTAGGTCATGGGAATGACCTAATATAAATGTTACTGGCATTTGGCATATCAAATACAATAGGAGCAGCTTGCCAGGCTTGCTGTGCGGGTGGCATACTCTTGTAGTCACCTCTGAATAAAGCATTTATTGATGAACTGCGCGGCCGCATAGTCTGGTGTGCTGGGTGGAGTTGTGACGAGAGGGAAGTCCGGATGTGGAAGATGGCGGCCCCCATGGAGTCAGGGGGTCATCTGGCTTGTTGTGAGCCTCTGCTGGGGTGGCAGGCCAGGGCTAGAACCCACCATGCTTCCCGGGCTCCTCATGAGCGGCTGGGCACAGGGAGAGCAAGGAGCAGCTCTGCCCCATGTCTGAGAGTCTGGTTCAGTATACCTAGGCCAGATTGAAAAAAAAAACTGCAGGGTGGGATGATCCGGGCTGTGATAGTCTGGTCTGCTAGAAACCTCCATGCCTCCCGGGCACCTCATGAGCGGCTGGGCACAGGGAGAGCAAGGGAGCAGCTCTGCCCCACGTCTGCGTATTTAAAGCTTCTAATGAAGTAGAACTTGAAGGCTTTTATGACAAGTAAAAAACTTTCCAACTCTGTTTGTTGATGAATTTAACTACATTTATTGTGCCGATCATTTTGTATCATACATAAGCATTAAAAAACTAATCTCTCGTGTCTCAATTAAAAGCACAGCAAAGTATATTTTATACTAATAGTATTTAACCACCAGTCAAATTTTGAAGAATGTCATAAACTCATACTAGAAATGATTCTTTTTTATTGTGCTACTTATTCTTTCAAAGCCTTTAATTCAATTATGCTTTTTATGTGATTTTTCAATCTTTGAGATTATTCAGGCCTTCAAATTTCGTGGTCAGACCACTGCGCTATTTGAGAGTGGAAATGTTCCATGTTGTTAACCAAACACAATAAAACAAAGCCATTAATCAACTAATGCTCATTAAATGAAACAAAACAACTCTCCACTGTAAAGGTTGCTGCCCCTTCCAAATGCAAATGGCTATGGTCATTTAGCCTCTTCCTGGTCCTATGTTCTCCAGATCACACTTTGGGGAACACTTCTGATCAGTCAGAGGTGTACCATAATTGATGGGAAATGTGCACTGGTGAAGGGACTGGTGTTGGGACATTGTATGACTGAAACTCAGTCATGAGCAACTTTGTGTTTGTATCTCATGGTGACTAAGTAAAAAAAATTAATTAACAAAAGAAAGAGAGAAAGAGGGAGAAAGAAAGAAAGAAAGAAAGAGAAAGAAAGAGAGAAAGAAAGAGAGAAAGAAAGAGGGAGAAAGAGAGAGAGAAAGAGAAAGAGAGAAAGAGAAAGAGAGAGAAAGAGAGAGAGAAAGAGAAAGAGAGAGGAAAGAAAGAGGAGAGAAAGAGAGAGAAAAGAGAGAAAAAGAGAGAAGAGAGAAAGAGAAAGAGAGAAAGAGAAAGAGAGAGAAAGAGAAGAGAGAGAAAGAAAGAGGAGAGAGAGAGAGAGAAAGAGAGAGAGAGGGAAAGAGAAAGAGAAAGAGAGAAAAGAGAAAGAAGAGAGAGAGAGGAGAGAGAAAAGAGAGAAGGAAAGAAGGAAAGACAGACAGACAGACAGACAGACAAAAATATCTCAGCACTAGTCCCATCCCAGCTTGGGTAGATTCAGGGCAGGGAGTGGGTTGGGCCATACCCAAGGGTGCTCTCTGTCTGTTCCCCACTCTGTGCTCAGGTGCCATCATTGACCGGGCCATAGGGGCCATAGGGAGCCAGACACGGTGCCTGAATGGAACCCCCGGTAGGCCCCAGGCAAGGCAAGTACCTCATGCTCGGTACTGTCTCTACAGCCAGGATTGGTTGTAGTTTCAACAGATCAAGATGTTTTTCTGGAACATGAAACATGTTAATCTTCCCCCAATCTACTAACTTCTGATTTAATATTAGTTTGTTAAATTGTACCCAGTTATGTAGGCTTGGTGTTCACAGAAAACCTGAAATATTCTGTTGGATTCCTTCTCTTAAGCTCTTTTTTCTTTGTTTAAAACACAAATACTCCAGGTGAGAATAGCACTTTCCACTAATTTGCACCTAGGTGTTTGAGGGTTTTTTTTAAAAAAGTCCTTTTTGCCTCAGGAGGAATTTAGGCAGAGAGGTCAGAGAATGAGGAGTGGGGATATGAACAGAAATAGGAGAAAGAAAAGGCAAAAGGGAAGAGGAGAACATGGAAAGCTGAAACAAGTAATCCCTGAACACTCCATGATTCAACCACGTCCTAGTTTTCACTTTGGGGGAAATATTGTGGCATGACATCTGGAGGAAATACAATTAACCGGCTTACTTACTTGAGCTTTTAGTTTTTTTAGTTTAGCTTTTGCATTTGGTGCAAGGGATCCGACCCCGGGCCCCATCAGAGAAGATGAGGTCGGCCACATTTCAGCCCTGAGAGCTTTTTTAAGACTGTCCCCAAACTCACCATTGCTATTTTACCTTTTCTGTTTCCTTTGGTCTTCACGCTCTTTCCAGGATGACCTACTCCTTTGTCGGGTTGCTATATTCACAGTAGTAGCTAGCAACATAGATGGCTCATATAACGCTAACTAAATAAGGGATAAATTCCTTCATTGCCAGCATCTGCCACAGACCACCAGCAGACTGAAATCCTCAATCAACCCACTCAGGGTCCTAATGCCAAGTAAGACTCACACAGTGCTGGTTTAAGCCCCTTTCTAAGCTCTCCTCATTTCTATCCCGATGCCCTGGGGATGGATCACGATTCCTCCAAGTCTCAGTTTCTATAAGCAAGAATAAATATGCCCATCTTGGCCCTCTTCCAGGACTGTTAATCAAGTGAGATAATGTATGTAAAAGTGCTTATAAGCGATAAAAGGCTTCACAAACATTAAGATTCTTCCTATTGTTCTCTGAAAAAGATGCTAATAAATCACGTTAATATGTTAGTAAGCACCGCACGGCTATATTGATGGTTACTAAGCGGGTAAAAGCTATGAAGATGGGATTATTCAAATGAAAACAGTGCTTCTGAAATGAATATTACTTGGCATAGGAGCTTTAAAGGCAAAACTACCCTTATTGTTTATTATTGTTTATTGTCTTATTGTTTATTATATTTTTAATGCATCATTTAAGCTCAAAAGTGCACCAGAGATGGGAGAAAGAGGTATCATACTAAATAAAGAACCCAAAGTAGGGGAGTAACAATGTGTGTGTGGCCATTTGGCTATTAAAGAAGGGAACTTTGAGGCTGCCGGTAGATTTTTCTGCCCTGGCGCTGTCCCACCAGGTCTCCTGTTTGTGGGACCTTCCAGACAGGTGGAAGAAGGAGGGTCACTGCTCCTCTTTGCCTTGTGGACTTTCATTTCCGCACGACACCCTTACTGCATCCCACATGCTCTTCAGTTCATGCTGGCGAAGTGGGAACTGGCTCCTCCTCATTAACAGCAGGAAAGCAAGGGCTTCTCTGCTGCCGACATTTTCTTTCTCTGGTAATGGACCTAAAGTATCTTGGTCTTATCTATGGCCATTTTCAGGCCAGCCCCAGGGCCTGGGGTGTGTAAGTACCCAATAAATGACTATTGTCTGAATTGATTAACTGTATGTTGGCTGGGTTGTTACAGTCTTAGAAAGAGAAATACCTTTTAATGGTGTAAAACATTCTGACAGACTTTGGCCTTGAAATTCTCTATGCATGTAATTTCTCAATAATAAGTAGGCATAGAAGAGAAGAATACAGTAGGAAAAAATACTTGAGTTGCTTTATGTGGAAGCACTTATAAATATAACCATTTTGAGTATCAATGAAGCAATTTCCACATCATCTTTTATGCTTATTTTTTTTGTTGTTTTAAAAAATTATTTAAAACCTTTCAGTTAGTTGCATTTAAGTCTGAGCAAACAAAATTGAATTTCAGGTCAGTGCTGTTGACTTGGAAATGATTAACATTTACAATGGGAAAATAAGCAGGGCTATTTCCGGATTCTCCTATGTTTACAAGTTGTGGAAAGATGGCTTATTTTAACCTAGGAGTTTGGTCTGGCTTGATGAACTTTGAAAACAAGATGGACTCTGGCCAATTTGACCTAGAGACACAGAAAAATGAGAAAACAAATCACAGGCAGGTTGCAGTTGCATTAAGGAGCAGGCTTTATTTTTTTTAATTAAATTTTAAAAAAAATTTTTTGCCATAATAGAATTGTTCAGTACCTGACTCTGTGCTGAGGGGTCACTTCTGTCATGCTTGAGACACCATATATGGTGCTGGGGATCAAACTGGGTTCAGACATAACCAAGTCAAGTGTCCTAATCCCTGTCCTTCCTCTCTGCCCCAAGAGCCATATTTTGGTTGTTTTTGTGCCACACTCAGTGTTCAGGGTGTCCTGGCTCTGTGCTCAGGGATCACTCCTAGTGCTCGGGGCAGTCACGTGAGGTACCAGGGATCAGAGGGGATTAGGTAAATGCAAGGCAAGTACCTGACCTCCTAGCCTATCTCTCCAGCTCTGAGGAACATATTTTTTTTTCTTTTTGGGTCACACCCACCAATGCTCAGGGGTTACTCCTGGCTCTGCACTCAGAAATTACTCCTGGCGGTGCTCGGGGACCATATGGGATGCCAGAGATCGAACCTGAGTTGGTTGCGTGTAAGGCAAACGCCTTCCCGCTGTGCTATCACTCCGGCCCCAAATTTTAATATAGCTTTGTTATTATTCTATTTCCTTTGTGTGTCTCCTAGATTCTATACTTGGAACATTTTAACTACTTAATATATCAAGTTTGCTCATTTCCTCACTGTCGACTCTATAATTGCTTGTCATTTTGTGTTTTATTTGTTTTAGGCTTTAGTTCACCATCACCATTCAGGCTTAGAGCATTCTTCCCCCTGTTTACACTGTTCATTTCTTTATTCTTATGCTTGAAAAAATTATAGCCACTCCGTTGCTTTCTTTTGTGAGATATCTCTTGCTTAGGTCCTAAGTTTCTGCCTAACTGGTTGGAAGAATAGTTCCAGGCTTGCCACTGTAATTTGTTTAATCAGGTCAGGTCATGGGAACAGAGCTAGATTCTGAGAATGATTTGTCCGCAGTTGAGGTTTTAACAACCCAGAGGATAGAATTATGGGAATCTCTGCATCCTGACTCAGAACAGAAAGAGGTTTGGATACGAATTGGAAAATGGAAGATGCTAGTAGGTAAGACTGGAACACGATATTTGTTTTTGAATCACTACTTCCATCATCATATACTTTTGCTCAATCATGTTGCTTTACTTTACATGAACACATTGGCTTAACTGTCTTAGGCAATCATGGTCAATGATAGGCCCAATTTTCCTTTCTGATATCACCAAATTCTTTTTCTGTAAAATTTTGCTGACTTGAGTTTCCAGTTACAACTGTTGATTTATTTATCAAAATAACATTGCTCTGGTAGAGAAATAGTACCTAGTTTTAAAAAAATACATTGCTATAAAGGGAACTATTTTTTTATTTGGCTTTTTAAAAAATTTTATTACACCACTTTTAGACATACAATTGCAAGATGCTCATGTAGAGTTTTGGTTCTACAGTGTTCCAACACCCATCCCTCCACCGAACCCATCTCCCATCACTAATGTCCCCACCTCCCTCCCCCCTCCCATACCCCAACTACCTGGCGGGTTCTGTATGTCTTTTCTCTCCTCTCCATCTCTCCCTCCCACCTACCTTTCCTACACATTGTAGAATGCAGTGCATTAAAGGACATAACTGTTTCCACTAGTTTGATGGACCACACTGCCGCTTGTGGCCTCGAGACTTAGGGACCTCATGGTCAGTGTCTAGACAGTGAAAATGGCGGCTAATGTGGTGGGCGAGTTTCATCCAGCTGCTTCCGGGACCCCCAGAGGTGATGGGCCCACTCCCAAAACCCATCTGTCCTCCTGGGGCCTCATGGTCAGCTGAGCTAGGGGAGAGCCGAGTTCCAGTTCCCCAGCTGCGTTTGAGGCTCTGCATGCTATGGCTGGTTGCCCCAGGGCAGCTCCTGGGCGGGGCTACCGGGCTCAGACGAAATGGAGAGGGGAAGGGGCGACCCCAGCTCCATCTGACGAATTTAAAGGGAACATTTTAACATTCTCCAAAAGATATCTCCTGGAATTGAAAATGAAAACGGACTGTCCGAATGACATAATGCTATAATAGCACTGTCTGGGGGCGCCGCAGGGGTCCCCCGACAGTGTCAGGACAGAAGTTCTCTTCTACCTCCAAGGGCGCCTGGAGAACAGATGAAAACTCACGAGTCTGGTGCAGTTCCAAAAAGGCTTTTAATAGTACAAAAGCTCTTCCACAGCACTCCAATATAATGAACAAACTTTAGCTCTGGTCGAACTTAGACCATACAAAAGAACCTAAGTCTTCCACCAAAGAGAGAGGAACTCACCCGAGCTGAGTCCTACCTAGAAGAAGGAGCAAAAGGCCAAAGAGCAAAAAGCCAAAAGCCAAAAAGCAAAAGGGGCGAGCCAAAAGCTGAAAGCTAAAAAGGCCCAAAAGGTAAAAGTGAAGGGGCCTCAAGTCAGCCCTTATATACACCAAAGTAATCCAATCGGGAGGGTCATGTCAACAAAGAACTCCAAACAGAGTGTAGTGCCACACTCTATTGCAGGTATAAACAAAGGTTATGCCAAGGTCTAATCCTTTCTACCAAGGTTATCTCTTATGTAAAACACTGGAGAGAGGGGCTGATATAAAGTAATACATCTTAACTTCATGAGCTTCATGTAATCTAGATGGCACCCACAAGGTCCTTCTTATTATTATTTGCACCAGGGTGATTCTGAGTATCTTGTTCTCGTGTACTGAAAGGGTCACACTCGCCTGCTTAGAGCAAACTAGTATGATCCTTTCTATAGTCTTCCTATAGTCTCAGCGTAGCCAGGGTGGTAGTCTCCTGGTAAATTCTAACTGTCCCATGCTGGGTGCAGTGGGTATAAAGAGGAGCTGTGCCTAATCTAGAAAACATAGAAGTCTTAGTAGATGCATAAGTCAGAAGTTATTCAATCAAGGTGACTTCTGTAACTGCCACACCCTCTAGCAGTGTTTACATAGAAGAGAGGTCTCATTAGAATGAACCTTGGCTTAAATAGGATTAAGCTGGGAGTGGGCAAAACAACAAAACTCCCAGAATAGCTAAACCTGTCCTCCAACAAGCACCATCTTCATGTTTGCATACATACACAACAGACTTGGTAATTGCATAAATGTCTTTTGCCTCCCATACTCCAACATGCCACTTAAGTTATGTAAAATTACATTTAAGAACCACTTTGGTTCTATTGAAGCAGAAAAAATGTCCCATAGAGAGTAATTAAGGTTTGCTTTTTACCCTCACAAACATTTTTATTAACAGATTATTTGCTTACCCAAAAGAGAGTTAATTACCTAAAATGGAGACTGTGGAGCATGCAAATAAAACCAAGCTGCTGCGGTTTGCTTCCATGGGTGCTAAGATAGAAATAGCTTTGCCTAATTCAATGCAACGTTCTAGTAAGATAAACCTGGTCATGTGACTGGATTCCTAATGGCCAACACAGAATTGCTGCAGATGCAGCCAGAACTTACTATTTGGCAAATCTGGTCTTTCTTGGGCAACTCACAGTTGGGGGTGGGGATTAGTGTGGTAAGAAATGAAGTTCTCATAACATTCACTTGGAAATTCAGGGGCCACAGTTGGGATAATATGTCTCTCTGCCCTTATCATGTTTGTGCAACATTTAAAAAGATGACTCTGTAG
The DNA here is from genome assembly GCA_021461705.1 of Cryptotis parvus. NCBI lineage: Eukaryota > Metazoa > Chordata > Mammalia > Eulipotyphla > Soricidae > Cryptotis > Cryptotis parvus. The sequence continues at coordinate 51,037 of JAJIBD010016558.1, read as the reverse complement.
TTGTGCAACAGAAAGTAGGCAGAGTTTTTTTGTTTGAAGATACAAATGACACAGATGTCGTTTTATTACCTGCTGATCTACCTGTTCAGACATGTCTCTGGTGTCCCTGGATAGTCACCAGAAATTTAAGTATATTTCTAACGAAGACTTTAATTTCTTGGTAATATTCACATATAGCATTTATATAGTGATGTCTTTCAATAAATATAAAATGTTATGTAAACAATACCATTTGTTTCAGTGTTAGGTTCGTGGCACAAAACAAATGGCATTTCCTAGGATTGCACTTCCAAGTATTACTAACTTAAAAACAAACTGCCAATAGAAATTTATTTTTTCCTACTTGCTCCTTCTTCGTTTTGGCAGCCTAGTTTGGCCCTGAGATTTTGTCAACCACTCCTTGTTCGTCCTTATTAGTGCTGCTGTATTAAGGGCTCTTTCAGGGTTGGTGAAATAAACATTGCTATTAATGGTTTTGGTCTATCGAATACGCATTGGACAGCTTGCCAGGCTCTGCCGTGTGGGCAGTAAACTCTCAGTAGCTTGCCGGCTCTCTGAGAGGGGTGGGAAAAAGATTCTTGGTAATTTGGAGATAAACACAACGGGAAGAGCTGGTAGCTGCTCTGCCTGGTGTATCTGTGTCTGTGGTTCAAGAATTCCAAGACCCTGAACGAATGATTTGAGGCTCTTCATATTCCTGAAGCAAGCAGATACCATTGGGCTACACTGGCACGTGATAGGGTCAAATGGAAATGTTACTGGCGCCCGCTCGAGCAAATCCACCAATAATGGGATGTCAAGTGATCAAGTGAAGTGACTTGCTCTTAAAAATGTAACTAGTTTACACACAATTTAGGCGGGGTTAATTTAGGGAACACACATAAACTATGAAGCAGAATATAAAGTGCAATAAACTTGTTGTGACACTATTCAAACATTTGGTGATCTTTCACGGAACATCCCCAACATGTATTTCAATAATAGTTGAAATATACACACATATATCTCTCCCTGGTTTAAATTCTCAACAATTAAAGCACACACAGAAAGTAGATAAAATGATTGAATATTTTCTTTATATGTGCAGAAACGTCAGAATTCAAAATAAGAGAACCTTCTAGAAGGCTTCTGAGTAAACCTACACACCCATCATAAGAGGACAAAGTTCAGTGTGTGAACAAGCACAAGCTTCCTTTCTACCCGAGGCTCACTCAGGTTTTCAAAGTGACTCTTTTGCCAATAAAATGCCACAAAAGTCCCTTCTTCCCTGTAATCAGCACTTTTCTGAAGTTTCCTGATGTGGTTCATAAGTCACTCACTTACTAACGTAATACTGCCTGGAGCTATCAGCACTTTTCTGCTCCAACAATGCGAGCACGAAGACCTAAGAATTGTCCAGGAGGTTTCTTTCTGATAAGAGAATGCATGATTGTAGGAAAAGGCAGAAACACTGGTCTTTACAACTCTTCTGCTTATGAAAGGGGAGGGGGGAAATCATAAATCATATAAAACTAGTGAAGCTAAGGGAGAAACAGTTCATAAGACTTCAGTGAAGGTAATCTAGAATGTTATTCAACCTTTTTACACCTGCAACCTAGCACCTGTCCTGCATATGGGCCCAAACACTGGCCATTATAACCAAGGCAGGAGACCAGTGGGATTCCAACCTTGACACCTGCTGACCAGTACCAGTCTCTGAGCTGACTGGTGGTTGATGACCACTAATTTGGAACCTCAGGTTTGAACTGTTCCCAATTGCTAGAGAGGGAAGAAGCAAGTTTCCAAATGACAGAGCTTGCCACCAAAACTCCTTTAGAAGGTAGAAGGTGAATTTATTTTAAGTATCACTTTTCTTCTTTGTTTTGAAAGAACTCATTATTTCATGAATCAGTATCTGTAAATTAAGAAAATTATATTTTTAGTGGAATACTAGTACACTGATTACTAGTTAGTTAGGAAATTAAGTGTAACATTACTCTTGGGAAAGTCCATTGATAAAATTATCCAAAAACAATCGATCCTGGAGTCACTGGATTCCTGGGGGACAAGATGCCTCTCAGAGGAAACATTGTCTAGGGTCTGTCTCTGCTTCTTCTACTGCCCGGTTTCTCAAACTCTGGTTGTGACCCCTTAGGGAACTGAATGTGAGGGTCACACAAATAGTCTTGAATTTAGGATTATTCTGTTGAATAAGTTAATATCTCTTAGTTTTATTTTCCTCATTTGCATACTAAACAGTATATTCTGGCATTCTGTTTTAAGTATTAGAAAAATAAATTGGAAATTTTGTTGTAAACAGTGAAATTTTATACAGTTGTTATTTTGTTTGCTGAGCCAGGGCTCTGCCCCGTGGGCTCTGGTTGGTTGGTTGATGTTCTGACATATCAAGCGCCGCTTTTCTCTCCTTCCTTTCAGAATTCTCAGGGTAGGGCTGAAGCAGGGAGAGCACCCATTTCTGCGTCCTCCGGGAAACCTGTGTCCATACTTGGGTGAACTAAAGAGCTGAGCGTCACAGCTCCACTCAATCAGTGGAAAAATCTGTAGCAATAACCCAATACTCAGGATGGATTGGGGAGATGGTGTGAGAATTTACTGAACGTCCTTAGAGAGCCTGAGAGATGCTGGGTCCTGCACTCTCTAGAAGGGAGGTTCGAGGCCTTCTGATTGTGACACAAAAGAGAAGTAGTGAGAAGCCATTATCAACAGCATTGTAAGCCACAGAATCTCAATTAATAATTTTTTTAAAGATATAAAATTAGGGGGCTGGAGCGATAGTTCTGTGAGTAGGGTGTCTGCCTTGCACACAGCCAACCTGGGTTCAATCCCCAGCATTCCATAAGGTCCCCCAAGCACTGCCAGGAGTAATTCCTGAGCACAGAGCCAGGAGTAATCCCTGAGCATTGCTGGGCGTGACCCAAAAAAAGCAAAAAAAAAAAAATAGATATAACATTAGGGCTGGAGCGATAGTACAGCAGGTGTACTATCTTGTCTTGCATACAGCTGCTCCTGGTTTGATCCCTGGCATTCCGTGTGGTCCCCAAGCACCAAACTGAATAATTCCTGAGTGCACAGTTATGAGTAAACCTGGAACATTGCCAGGTGTGGCCCAGAAACAAACAAAAATAAATCAAGGATATAAAAATTAAAAAAAAACAGAAATTAGAACCTAGGTCCCACAGTGGACTAGCATCTATCAATAAAGTAACATGATCATGTTCACCAACTCCAGAAGAACTTGGAGGCGCAGTGAGGAGTGGTTAAATCTGTGTCTGTCCCTTGCTGGAGAGCTGGCTCTAAGGGTCCAGTGGCCGCTCTGAACGTGGGAGGCCTGGGCTTGATCCCGCACCACACGGTTCACTGAGCACAGAGCTGCGAGGTCACAAGCCCCTGGTGTCACCAGCTCCCAACACAAAGTCTATAGGGCTATTTTTTTTCTAGCCATCACTTGATTACTTGATCACTTGAATCCCGTTATTCATCGATTTGCTCGAGTGGGCGCCAATCCAACATTTCCATTGGACCCTATCACGTGCCAATGTAGCCCAATGGCATCTGGTTGATTCAGGAATATGAAGAGCCTCAAACCGTTCCTTCAGGGTCTTAACAAGGAAGTCAGACCATCTTGTAGGTGGCGGCCACGTGATCTTCTGACATCCCGTGGGATCCAATCGGTAATGGCTCTAGTCCAGCGGTTGTCTCCAAATCGCATTACATGTCCAGCCCATCTGATTTTCGATGTCTTGGCAAACGAGACAGCGTCCCTGATTCTGGAATGGCTATGGAGGTCAGAACTCCGGATTCCTTCTCTCACTTGAGTGAGGCGTGATATTCCAAGCATAGCTCTTTCAGTTCCTCTCTGGGAGACGCCAATAGCATTCTCATCCTGCTTTCGTAGGGCCCAGGTCTCTGAGGCGTATGTTAATGCAGGGAGAATGGTGGAGCCCAAGAGATGTGCCCGGAGGTGGAGGTTCTTTGTCCTTTTAGCTATTTCTTCGATGCCTTTGAAGGCATTCCATGCTGCTCTCTTCCTCCTGCGCAGCTCAGGTTTTAGGTCGTTCATCATGTTGATTTCTCGACCTAGGTACACATAACTGCTGCATTCAGAGATGTTTGTTCCATTGAGAGTGAATGGGGCCTCAGGAACTAGTTCATTTCTCATGAACATAGTTTTCTATCCATAGAAGAATTAAAAGCCCACATTAATCCCAAATGATGCAAAGTTCTACTGATTCAGCATGGTTAAGGCAAAATTGATAACACAACTGACTCTTATTTGCATCACATATAAGACACAGGTGAGAGGGATGCAGAAACCCACACCCTTCTCCTTATATGGAACACGTGCCCGCAGCTGCAAGGCACAGACTGGAGTGACGCCGCCACACGGGAGTCGGAAGAGGGAGCCGAGAGAGACTGGGGGGACAGCAGAAGTGTCTAGACGTTGGTCTGAGGCTCCTGGGCCCTCCTGTGTTTGGGAATAGTTGGAGAAGGAGAAGCTGTTCGGAAGAGAGGGAGAAGAGCAGAAAACTCAGGCTTGCCTGTGTTTCCTCTAGGTAACTCCCACCCCTACCTTAATTTCAGTTTTAAAAATCACTCTAGAGGCCTAAGAGATCGCAGAGCAGGGCGGCTCCTGTGTTGCACTGACCCGTGTTTGATCCCAGCACCACAGAAAGTCTCCTGAGCACTCCCAGGAGAGAGCCCTGAGGACAGCCAAGAGTGGGCCCTGTGGGGCCCGAGCTATAGTAGAGGGAAGGCGTTGCTTTCCTTCATTTTATTATTTGTGTGTGAATGTGTGTGGGGCGTGCCCAGCTGCACTCAGAGCTTACTGCTCAGGAATCACTCCGGGGACTAGGGTGGCCATAACGCGGTGCTGGACTCTCATGCAAGGTGAAAGCTTAACCCCCTGTTCCAGCTCTCTGAACCCTTTCTAGCCCCCTTAGGCTTTTTTCATTTCTCAGAGTTAACGGTCCTTGACTATATTTGGGGGTCTTATATTTGTGATGGTCCATTACCTATTGCCCTTTTTCTTAGATTATGAACAGCTTGAGAGATAAAGTAAGATAATTTGATAGATTGTCCGAACACCATCATTATTACCCATGGAGCCTTATTTCAAGCCTCCGACAATGAAAGATAAGGCAAAGCTGGGTCTCCATGCAGAATGCCTCATCTGCCACAGTGTGTGTGTGTGTGTGTGTGTGTGTGTGTGTGTGTGTGTGTGTGCGTGTGTCTTGGGCTACACACAGTGATGCTCAGGGCTTACTCCTCACAGTGCTCCTGGGACCATATGTGGCGCCTGGGATCAACCCTGGGTGAGCCAAGTGCAAGGCAAGTCTCTTCCCTGCTGTGTGACGTCTCTCCGGCTCTCATCGGCCACATTTAACAGAGGTGGCGAAGGCTGTGGAAGGGCAGTATCAGATTAACTCTATCCTATTGCACTATTTCATAAGTCAAAGGAAAAAAAAATCTCATTTTGTACCGGGATCTAAATTTCAGCAGGCATTCAACACCACCCCCTCCCTAGAATCAGAGTGATATAGGAGGATTTTTCTTTGCCTTTCTTGTGAAGGTTAGGGTGTAGCAATCCCATCTGTTAGTTATAGAAGCGTTGTTTCATTTTTCCAGAAACGCTGGTTAGGGCTGTTGTAGCTCAGTCACCGGGGTTTAGCTTCTGCAGGGATGGGGCCACCGTCTCCTGCTGGACTGCAGCCTTTCAGCTGGAGCTCTGCTAATGGCTATTGTTTTCTCTCCGGTTGGCCTAAGCAGGGCGAGGGAGGGATTCTGTGTGTTCAGTGTAACAGTGAGCTGGAGGAAGTTTATGGAAAATGTCCTTTTCTAAAATTAATAGTGAGAACAGGGCTACTCTCCCTGTGCCGTTGGCTACCAAACAGGTAGGAGAAATTCAATCCCTGGCTGAAGTTTTGCCCAGGAAACAAGAGTAAGAATATTATAGGGAAACAATAGCCTGACAGAAGAGTAGAAATGGAGAAACACATTTTTTAACACTAGAAATCTGTAATGTGTAAGAAAAACGTGACCTAAATAGAAAAAGAGCTAAGAAAGAGCTGAAATAGGGATATGGTATCACATTAAGGAAAAAAATGTGCAAATAATAGAGCAATAAAAGCAACATTCTTCTTACATAAAAGTTGAATTAGATTATTTTTTCTCCCTCAAATAACCTAAGGAATTTGTACAACCCTGCAATTTTTAATGAGTGTATTTTTTTCGCTTGCCAAAAAAAAAAACTTATGATAGAGGTTTTAAAGCTTCTAATTTATTACTTTTCAGAAACAAAGATTTTTGTATCCAGATGTAAACTTTAATCTTGATTATAGCCACAGTAAATCAAAATCAATAATTATGCTATTAATAGAAAGACATGTGGTTAAACTAAATGCATTTAATTTATAATATGTTGTTAAATCTATTCCTTGAAGTTGATTTTGAGTTTAGACTATAAAGGAAAGGCAAGCAAGAAAGAAATCGTCCAAGTTGAAGCTCAGCTGAAAAATAAACAAAACTATTTTCCATCTTTATTGCTTAAACTTTTACAAAGAGATATATTGAAATTGATTAATTATTTTCTTTTTTGGTCACACTCGGCAATGCTCAGGGGTTACTCCCAGCTCCACACTCAGGAATTACTGCTGGCAGTACTTGGAAACCATATGGAATGCCAGGGAATAGGAACCCCAGGTCAGCGTGTGCAAGGCAAATGCTCTACTCGCTCTGCTACGGCTCCGGCCCCTATATTTGAAATTTATGGGAATTTATTCATTTGCAGTTTATATACATATATTATTGTGTGGGGTTCCAACTGGTAGTTCTTGGGTCACCAGGCAACTGATATAATTTTTAGCTTGTCTTAAACATTATCAGTACAAAGTTTAAAGTCTATAGAAAATAAATGAGAAATAACTGGAATTCATAGAATATTTAAGGCCAAGAATGTTAGTCTTTTCTCCTATGAAATCCTTGTGCTTGTTTTTATTTTGGTTGCTGGTGTTAGGACCAATCTGGGCCTTCACATACAAGGTTCAACTTCTTGAACTAACTTTTTGTTGCATCCCTTTCTCTCCCATTAAATATTTAATAAGTCTAATGAGGAAAAAAATCTTTTTTGTAACACTTTCTAACTTTATAAAAATTAAAAGAGATAAAATAGTATCGACCTAAGTATTTTTCCTCAGGTAGATAATGTTTCACGAAGAAAAAAATGTAGTTAAATAAATTAAGGATACGCTTGCTTGTAAGGAAAAAACTGAAAAGGGTCTTTTTCTTAAGTGCAAAGAATTTGGGCTATAATATAACTAGTGGTCTGGATTGTTGGCTTTGCTTGAGGAAGAGCCGGGTTTGATCTCAAGACTACCTGATCCCTTGAGTACTGCCTGGTATGGCCCCCAAACAAAACAAAACCCAAACAAATGAAAGTACTAACAGTTATAAAATGAATATCCAATATATAAGCATATATATTTTTTCTCTTGTTTTTTAGGAACCACACCTGGCAGTGCTCAATGCTTACCCCCTGACTCTATGCTCAGGGCTTACTCCTGAATCTGTGCCCAGGGCTCACTCTGGAGGTGCTTGGGAGACCGTCTGAGGTCCCGAGGATGAACTGCATGCAAGGTAAGCAGCTTAAGCCCTGTACAATCTCTCCAGTCCATTTGGCGTTTTTCTTTATTATATTTTTGGTTGCAAACATTTTCTAATGAGTTCTTTTTTGGTTGCAAACACTCCTCAGAAATTCTATCACCACAAACTCAGCAGGGAGTGGTTTTGTTATTTTATTCAGAAATCTGTGAACAAGAAAAACAGGGATCTAGAGAGTGAGCAAATGCGACAGTGTCAACCGTGGTGGCCTGGGGGCCACTTGCCAGCATCGCTTCTTTCCTTCCTGGCAGGCACAGCCAATGCTGAGCCTTCAGCTGGCATTAGAGGGTGATGTGACTTTCCGTTAGACCCAGAGTTTTATGTAAAACTAGCCTCCTCCCAGCGCTCTTTCCCTTGAACGTAACTCTGGTGATATTCCAGATGGGGGCAGTTTGTCAGCCTGGGTCCCTGAATAAAAAGAGCAGAAAGTATCTGGAAGGGATTAACCGGTGACCCCCTCCTAGCTGATTCTTCGTGGACATAGCACAGAGCAAGGGGGAAAGTCTCTTGCTTCAGACTGCGATATTGTGTGTGTGTATAACAACACAACTTGATTTATGTGGATAGCTCAGCCAGATGATCATGAGCAAATGAGCAAGCCATATTTTTAGAAAATACAATCTTTGTTGTCTGGTAAAAAGTAAACTAGTTCAGAACCGAAGCTTAGATAGAGGCCCAGTAGCATAATAGCCAGAGCAGAGACAGCAAAGTTCTAGAAACTGGCCTGATCTCTGCATTGGCACAGATGGTCAGGGAGGTGCCAGCTCTCGAATGAAAACCATCAGGGCAGTTGGGACACAGACTTAGAAACAGCCAAAGATGCTCAATGTGACCCGGGCTCGGGGCAGGACCCCCAAATGGGTTGATTAGAAAGGAAGTGAAGGAAAGCTTATTTACTGAAAGTGTTTGACTGTTGTCCAGGACGATTTGATGATTAATCTGCTGTTATTAAATAGTCTTCAGCTCGGAATGCCTTTTCATTTCTGAGCTGGGAGGAGGGCTGAATCTTTGGAGGCAAAGAGAAATGACTCAAAATGAGAAGACTATCAGAGAGGAGCCAAATGAAAGATTCTGCAACTGACTCCAGGCAGTGGAAGCACGGGGCTCTGAAACATATGCTGGGCAAATGCGTCTGTATTGACTTTCCACTGTTGGAAAACACTGACTTGTTTTCCAATGGAGAACATTGACTTACGGCATGATTGTGGTTTCTTCTTAAATTCGAGGGTGCTGGGGTAGAATCTTCTGGGTCGAGGGTCCTTCATGAACTCATTACACTCAGGGCACCTTGGATAGATTTGGGCTGACAGATCAGAAGGATGTCATGCCTGGTATGCGCATGAGTCTGTTCCAGCGGCCATAACAAAGGAGCAAGACCTTGATGGCTCACACATGAGAGATGAACCCCTCTTCTGTAGGGAGGACATTCCAGATCAGGATGTGAGCAGGGCTGCTTTCTTCCGAGGTCTGTGAGGAATACTCTCTTCCCTGCCTCCACATTTGCTCCTGATGTTTTGTTTATTGGGTGGGGGGGCACCCTTGTCTTTTTTTTTTTTTCTTTTTTTGGCTCACATTGTCACGTTGTTCCCAAGGTCGTAGTGAGGTGTAGAATAGCACACGCTGTGCACCAATCATTGCTGAATATTGCCGTCACTAATACAAGCTTTACCCATGCAAACGGCCAATTTGAGCACCACCCAGGGGTTTCTCCTGGCTCTGCACTCAGGAATAACTCCCGGCAGTGCTCGGGGGACCATATGGGATGCCGGGGATCAAACACGGGCTGGCATGGGCCAGCTGTGTGCAAGGCAAACGCCCTATCCACTGGGCTATTGCTCTGGCCCCCTTGTCATTTCTTAGCTTGTTTAAATATAAGCCCAATCTTTGGTCACAACCTCTCATTTCTGTCTCCAAATCCTCCCCTCTAGGGACACACATCAAGTTGGGTTATAATTCCATTTCTCTTCATTTTGCCCTTCTGGTTGTGATGGTTGCACGCGGTAGTGCAGGGGGTAACTGGCAGCCTCACGTATGTGTATTGACTTTTCACTGTGAGAAACCAATGGAATCTTCTGGTGCTCCAGAGAGCTCTCCTGGGCCTAAGGATGGTTATTTTAATTTAACTAACAGCTTTGCGATGACTCAGTTTCTGAGTGGAGTGACATATATGATCCGACTTCTGAGTGGGGTAACACATGCAGGCTTCTGGGGTTTGACCCCTCAACCCATGAAAGGGGGACGGTGGTAACGTTCAGCTCATGACAACACTCATCCAAGTCGAAGCTTGTTGCTTTCGTCAGCTCTCTGTCCTTTTCTCTCTCTCTTGCTGTTGCTTTCAGAAGCATTGGCGGGTCTTTCTGTCTTTCCTAGACCTTGTGCTTCTCAAGGTTGGAGGCGATGCTGTGTTTCAGTCTGGTCTTGGTGGCCACCAGGCTCAATGTCAGGCTGTCTGTCTGTCTTCCCAGAAAAGGAGAGTCTAATTCATCTTGCACGAAGCTTCTCCCCTCCTCAGGAGAGTCCTTCAGGAGTCAGAGATAGACAGCCTAGTGGGTTGACTGCACGCTTCACAATGAGCACTGCTGGGTGTGGCCCCCTACAAAATAAATAAGTTAAAATGAAAGGTCCAGAGAAATAGTACAGAAATAAGTCTTTTGCGTTTAGTGCAGCTGACTCTTTTTTTTTTTTTTTTTTTTTTGCTTTTTGGGTCACACCCATCAATGCTCAGGGGTTACTCCTGGCTCTTTGCTCACGAATTACTCCTGGAAGTGCTCAGGGGACCATATGGGATGCTGGGGATCAAACCTGGGTTGGCCGTGTGCAAGGCAAACACCCTATCCGCTGGCCTATCGCTCTGGCCCCAGCTGACTCTTGTTTGATCTTCAGCACTGCGAAAGTTCCTCTCAGCTCTTCCAGGAGTGATCCCTGAGCACAAAGTCCAGGGTAGCTTTGAGCATAGCTGGGTATAGCTTAAAAATGAACAGTGGATAAATAAAAATTGAGAAAGAAAAACACACAGTGAATAAATATAAATCAAGAATAGCCTTCTACCAAGAGGGCTACCTAGCAAAATATTATTCACTTCTTTTACAAAAAGAAATGTTATTATTATGATTTATTTACTGAGGTACTATTGATTTATAAGACCACTATGTTTTACTACAATAACTTCATACCTGTTTAAAAGGTATGTTACTTGTAAGGGAGCAACAAAGAGCCAAAGCCAGTAGCCTGGAGAGTTGGTTTATAGATCGGAGCTTACTTGGGTCTTGGGACACTCACTCTGGTAGTGGCTGTGATGTTGGAATGATACATATACGAAACATAGATCATCTGTGTATCATTACGAGTATTGGAAATACCATTGCAAGTATTGAAAATAACGTTGCCTCAATACAAATGGGAGATAATATAAAACATATATTATTAAGTCACACCCACCTCCCAAGTACTGTCTATTGGGCCCCTTCTCCCCAACCCACCCCCTCTCTTCTCTGCTGAGTCTTGGCTGTTTGTGCCTCTTCCCTGGTTTTGCTTCTGTTGTCCTGCGTAGGGGTGAGCCCACGTGACACCTTACTGTCTCCTAACTTACTAACTTAGTGAAACAAGTTTCTGTTCTGTCCATACTGTAGCAAAAGGCAAGCTTTCCCTGTTTCAGGAGCAGGGCTCTAGTCCATGGGGTTTCTTTGTAGTTTCAGTAGCTACTGATCCACTATCCACTGACCATTGTTGGGCACTTGGCTTGTTCTAGGATGCTGGTTATAGCAAACAGTAGACGCTTGCTCCTGTGTCAGTCTCAGATCAGTCACCAACAATCTAGAAGCTAATTCAATTTTTATTGCCAGCCAACATGGTCAGACCTATGGCATTAGACTCCCAGTGAATCACTTGATCACTTGAATCCTGTTATTCATCGATTTGCTCGAGCGGGCGCTAGTAACATTTCCATTGGACCCTATCACATGCCAATGTAGCCCAATGGCATCTGGTTGATTCAGGAATATGAAGAGCCTCAAACCGTTCCTTCAGGGTCTTTACAAGGAAGTCTGACCATCTTGTAGGTGGGCGGCCACGTGATCTTTTGACATCCCTTGGGATCCAGTCGGTAATGGCTCTAGTCCAGCGGTTGTCTCCAAATCGCATTACATGTCCAGCCCATCTGATTTTCGATGCCTTGGCAAACGAGACAGCGTCCCTGATTCTGGAATGGCGATGGAGGTCAGAACTCCGGATTCCTTCTCTCACTTGAGTGAGGCGTGATATTCCAAGCATAGCTCTTTCGATTCCTCTCTGGGAGACCCGAATAGCATTCTCATCCTGCTTTCATAGGGCCCAGGTCTCTGAGGTGTATGTTAATGCAGGGAGAATGGTGGAGCCCAAGAGATGTGCCCGAGCCAGAGTTTCTTTGTCCTTTAAGCTATTTCTTCGATGCCTTTGAAGGCATTTCATGCTGCTCTCTTCCTCCTGCGCAGCTCAGGTTTTAGGTCGTTCATCATGTTGATTTCTTGACCTAGGTACACATAACTGCTGCATTATATGGTCGAGGGTATCCGAGTAGCTGCGCCCCCCCCCTGCTAGAACTTCCAAACAAGCTCCCAGTTAATATTTGAGTTAAATGAATGATTTGAAAAGCAAGTTCTATGAACTCCCATTTGACCCAGCCATACCACTCCTGGGAATCTACTCTGGGAAACCAAAAATACGTGGCGGAAACACCATCCCTACTTTTATGTTCATAGCAGCATTATTCACAATAGCCAGAATCTGGAAGCAACCAGAGTGCCCGAAAATCGATGACTGGATAAAGAAGCTTTGGTACATCTACACAATGGAATACTATGCAGCTGTTAGGAAAAATGAAGTTATAAAATTTGCCTATAAATGGATGGACATGGAGAAGATTATGTTGAGCGAAATTAGCCAGAAGGAGAGAGAGACAGATACAGAATGACTGCATTTATTTGCATGGCATAAATATATATGTACATATTATGATACCAATATCCAAGGTCAAGTGAAACATATATCAGGAGGTCTTGTCAAAGGTGGAGATTATCACAAACATGTGGGAGTCAGAGTTTAGGTAAGACAGAAAATGGAACAGGGTGCTAATAATAGTCGAGGGTACTAATGCCAACCTAGAACTGAGCATTAAATAGAGGCAAAAGGATACACATGACAACCTTTTAATGTATGTTCTGTAATCCATAGTCTGGAAGGGAAGGAAAAGAGAAAGAGAGAGAAAGGGAAAGAAATAAAGAACCTGCCATGGAGCAGGGCTGGGGAAGGGAGGGAACCGGGGATGTTGGTGGTGGGAGATGGGCACTGGTGGAGGGACGGGTGCTGAAACACTGTATGACCAAAACCCAAACATGAACTTTTTAATTGTATATCTTTTTTATTTGTATATCTCACGGTGGTATAATAAAATACTTAAAAATAAGAAAAAAAAAAAGCAAGTTCTATAAAGGTATTTCTTTCTAAAATCTTTATTTTTCTATATTTTTTATTATTACAGCTATTAATGATTTTGACAGAAACCCTACTGTGCTCAGGGGCTTACTCCTGGCTCTGCTCAGGAATCACTTCTGGCAGTGCTCAGGGGACCATATGTGGTACTTAGGGATCAAATTCGAGGTCAGAGGCATATAAGGTAGGTGCTTTACCCCCTATGCTATCTCTCTGGTAAATCAAATATATATTTATTTGCTTTTTGGGTCATACCCAGTGATGCTCAGGGGTTATTCCTGACTCTTAGCTCAGGAATTACTCCTGGTGATGCTTGGGGGGTTCATATAGGATGATGGGGTTGAACCAGGTTGGCCTCGTGCAAGGCAAACACCCTCCCCACTGTGCTATCACTCTGGCCACTCTCTGGTCTCCTATTGATGAAAATTTTTAGAGAATATTTTTTATTTCTGTTTTCACTACTGCATTAAATAGATCATAAGACATTAATAATCTATTACCAAATAGATTATAAGAAATTAAATAAGACAAATCATTGGGATTTGTCTTCTCTTTCTTGAATCACTTGGACTCAAGTACTACCTACACCTTTAAAACATGTAGTACACAAACTGCTGTCACTACACAGTGCAGTCCTCTTCACTCCATTTCATGTTCTCAGCAACTTTATTGAAAATTAACTGCCCATATAGATGGGGCTTTTGGAGGCATAAAATCTTGCAGTCCCCAAAGGTCTGGGAATCGTTAAGAATTGCTCCTTCTTTCTTGATTCCTATATTTGTTATTCACTGGTCCTACCGGCTTTTAGTTCATAAATTTGTACGGAGCTTTTAGTCTAGCATCGCCGTTCTACCTTGCTTTCTTTGAGCTGTAGTCTGAAACGCCTCCCAACCTCTCTTCTTATTCATGATTTTATCTCTCAAGTCAGTCCTTCAGTGCCCACTAGAAATTTATTTAAATCAATACCTGATTTTTGTTTGAGGGGCCCAGCCCAAAGGTGCTCAGGGGCTACTCTAAGATCAGTGCTCAGGGCAAACTCCCAGCACTGCTCCAGGGCCCACGTGGCCCACGTGGTGCCAGGAATCAAGCCCAAGTTCCGACAAGTGAGGCCCACATGCAGTCTTTGAACTTTCTCTCTCTGCCTCCCTTCTGCCCCCCAGCTCAAATTGGGAAGTTAAATCATTATCTGGAGACCCATGAGGCTTAGGTAGTGGCGTTCATTGACTCACAGACTCGTGACTTGCAGTTTCCAGAGTTCAGAAGCCTGTGCAGATCCCTGCTATCTCAGCTGCATTCAGTACTCTACTCTCAGTACTCTGCAGTCAGTACTCTGCAGTCAGTACTCTGCAGTCAGTACTCTGCAGTCAGTACTCTGCAGTCAGTACTCTGCAGTCAGTACTCTGCACTCAGTACTCTGCACTCAGTACTCTGCACTCAGTACTCTGCACTCAGTACCCCACAATTAGTACTCTGCACTTAGTACTCTGTTCTATGTACTCTCCACTCAGTACTCCCAGAGCACAGAGTCTGAAGAGCTTCTGGCTTGTGGCACGTGGACATTTGGGGACAGTGACAATCTCGCAGCGCACAGATATTTGCTCCATGCATCTCTTCCCCTGGCAGTTCCTGAGTTAGAGATTTTCACAATAAATCTAACAAGTGAGTGTTTCTCCCGCATCTACAAGGCTCTAGCAACCTAACTGAACCCAGAGGAGGGATGTTGGCATCTTACATCTATACCCAGTGGGCAGAGGCACTGCTGACAACCTGGGCTTGTAACCAGCCTCTGACGTTGGGAAGAGAATATAGACCATCATTTGCCCCTCTGCTCCCAAACGCACATACACTGGGATTGTGTGCAGTGCCTTTAATAGGAAAACAGAAGAAAGAAAGACATTAAAGGCATTTGGCTTTGAAGGGTTGAAGAACAAACCCACACCTTTCCTTTGGGAACACTGAGTTGAGTAAATGGGATTCTAATATGTTCTGAGCACTCATGTCTTTAGCATTCCATGGTAGCCACCTCCTCACTTCAGGCTGTATCTTAATCTATTGCCTTGTGGGGCGTCATGAGTGACAGCTTTGGTGCTCTCAGGACTGTTCTGTTTCGAGGAAGGGTCGAATTCTGCATTAGAAGATAAAGACCTTAATATTCCTTATGTCTGTAGATACTTGTTTGTTTATTCATGCTCATTCCACAAAGGATTTAAGGATGATTATAATAAGAACACTTATAATTAAGGAATAATAACAGAAACATAAATAGAAGAACTGAGGAATATGATACAAATATGTACCTCATAGGGGCGAGAGAGAGAGAGAGAGAGAGAGAGAGAGAGAGAGAGAGGGGGCAGAGCGGGAGAGAGGGAGAGGGGGGGGGGGGGGGGGGGGGGGGGGGGGGGGGGGGGGGGGGGGGGGGGGGGGGGGGGGGGGGGGGGGGGGGGGGGGGGGGGGGGGGGGGGGGGGGGGGGGGGGGGGGGGGGGGGGCATTTTTTTTTTTGGTTTGTATAATTTTGGAGCCACATTCAGCAGTTACTAGGGCTTGTTCCTGGCTCTGTGCTCAGGGATCACTCCTGATCGGGCATGGTGGCACCATGTGGGGGTCCTGCCTGTTGTACTATCTCTCTGGCTCCTGAGGTAGTAATTTTTAACATTTTGTGACTATCTGTGTTTTCAGTGTCAGAATGAAAGCACATGACATTGGTCTCAGATGTACGTAGCCCTAAGTATCAAAATGACCAAGTATTATGTCATGAAGCGACATTTCATACCCTAAGTAATTCAATTCTATCCACAATAATATTCACTGCTAAGATATACAGAACACTTCCTGGGTCTTAGCACTAGATAGATTTTAAATATTCATTTAATCCTGTCAAAAACTCAGGTGATTTTTAACACGAGGAAGGTGAGATTTAGAAAAATTTCAGCAGCTTGGGGAGATAGTACAGGAGGCAAACCCGGCTTGTGGTGGGCCCCAACTTAAGCCTCAGCACCACACGTACCCCACAAGCATTCCTGGGGAGCTCTGGAGACTCCTGAGCTCTGTTGGGGTAACCGGGTGGTCCCTGGCACTGAAGACTTGAGCAGTGTCTCATTCTCTGGCCCAACCCCGAACTTTCCAGACTGGTTGGTCAAGAGTTGCCCCAGAAGTGGCCCCCAAACCTGCTGAGCCCGCCATCTAAAAAAGAAAAAATTTTTAAATAATTTTATTTTATTATTTTCCTCCCAAATATTATTAACATTTTAGACATACAATTGAAAGATCTCATGTAGAGTTTGGTTCTACAGTTTCCAACTTGTTTTTTTTTGGCTGTTTTGCTCGTTATCTGGTCGTGAGGCGTCGTGGAAAAAAATTTAGATAACTTCCTCATTGTCACACAGGTAGTCTGTGATTTGTCCCCAAGTTTGTATCCATCCAAATACTATGATCTCAGTCACTGACATCAACTAGCTCCCAAATGAATATGATTGAGTTAATTTGACCAGTTACTTAGGGGTCTGCTAATGAGACTTACTGAAAAAACATAGAGTAACTGGCGTATTTGTGAACCAATCAATGGGCGCAGAGGTGATCTCTTAAGTCACGCTGATAGATGACGATTGCTCACTGGGAAGAATCACACACCTTGAAGAAGGCTTTTAAGTGCTCATTGCTGAATGCCCTTTGAAATCGAAACAAGTTAGAGTACTTGCTTTCATCAAACCTTTTCTACACTAGACAGCACCTTTCCTTTGGTGTACATGTGGGGAGTTTAGGGACTGCGCCTGGTCTCTGCTGGGCAGGAGGAGTTGGTCCTGGTGGTACCTGGGACTGAACCGGGGGTCTGCTCAAGGCACGCTCCTGAGCCCCTGTGCTCTGACTCAGTAATCCTGCAGTTTGCAGGAAGTAGGAGACTGTTCTTTTGAAACTGGGCAGACTAGGTTTTGCTTACATTTTTTGTGGTGTTTGTATCTGAGAATTCACATTGTTGAACAGTTCAGTGAAGACTGGTTTCTGAACATCAGAACATGTCTTTGTTAGCTAGAACTTGTCATTCTGAAGAACTTAATGCAAGTGGAAACTAAGAGGAAGGTTCTTTTCTCTGGGTGGTCGTGAGCATTAATGCATCCAGAGACACACACTTGATTTTGTATTTTGTTTTTTTTTTGTCCCCCCACACAGCTGTGCTCAGGGCTTAAGCCTGACTCTGGGGTCACTCCTAGTGGTGCTCAGGGGACCATACGTGGTGCCAGGAATGGGACCTGGATCGGCCATGTGCAATACAAGGGTCTTACGCACTGTACATCTCGCTGGCTTCAAACAGGACTTGATTTAAAGAGTCATCCCCCCCCATCATTTTTCATTTGGGGAGATGTGAAGTGTGACGTGTGACATTACCGTTTGGTCATATGAGAAGCTCTTGTCTTTTCACACTTTGGATACTCAGATCAAAAGGAGAGAAGGGCCAGTGTTGGATTCAGCGGGGACGAGATGCTGAACCCGGTTTCCAGACCTGGAGTTTTGCTCTGGCACCTTAGCTGGGAGTTATCTTAGCTTGTGTGACTGTGTCATCTGCTTATAAAATAACATTTTGGACAAATTGAGGCTTTTATACATTAGCATACATTTATAAACTATTGCATTTAAATTTGCCTTTTAAAAGTTATGTTTGATGGTAACCTCTCGGTATCTGTATTGCAAACCATAATACCTAATGGGAGAGTGAGAGAGGGAGAAAGAAGGAAAGTACCTGCCATAGAGACAGGCTGGGGGTAGTGGGTTGGGGGGATAGTAGGAAGGTAAAGGGGCAGATTGGCGGAGGGAAACATGCACTAGTGGAGGGATGGGTGTTGGAACAAACGGTGTGTGACTGAAACCCAATCATGAACAGTCTTCTAACTGTATGGCACAGCAACTGAATAAAAATGTTAAAAATAGTCATTTTGTTTTGGGGGCACACACCATTATTCATGACAGAGTTTTGGGAAACCGTATGAACGTCAGGGGGCTGGACCAAGCACCCCCGCCCCAATGCAAAGCATGTATTCATCCTGTGTTACTATCTCTCAAGCTCTAAACTTATGCCTTGACTATTCAAATATCACCTGGACTGGGTCAATATCCCGATTCTCTCCAGGTACTTCATGGTTCCCTCTACTGGGATTAACTCCCCAGTTGCCAAGGGTATGAAAAAAAAGGAAAAATAATATTGGGCCTGAGAGATCGTACAAGGGTTAAGAAATTTGCCTTGCTTGTGACCATTGAACCCTGAACAATCCCTTGTACCACATAACGTCCCCTGGCACTGCCGGGAAGGAGCCCTGAGCATGGAAACAGGAGTCAGCTTCTAGCACTGCCAAGTGTGGTCCCCAAACAACTTAGAAATATCAACAATGTTACATCCCAAATTATAGCATATTGGACAACCTTTGACTATTGCATCCATCCCTTTTTCTTTATTTGTTATGCCAAAAACTAGTAACAATTATGGACCTCAATTCCATGACCTGAAGGAATGGTTTGAGACTCTTCCTGTCCCTGGAGCAAGCAGATGCCCTTGGGCTACACTTGCTTGTGACAGGCCATTTGGAGATGTTACTGGTGCCCACTCGAGCAAATCAATGAACAACGGGAAGATAGTGATACAGTGATCCATGGAATGGAGGCTCTCTGTGTCTTTATTTAACTGCCTTAAAAGTCATTGGCTAAGAATATAGTTCCTGAAAATTCCGCAAGTTTCCTACAAATTCAGGTCTCTCCTAGGAAATTATACTGAAATGACAAGCCAGATGCATCTGTATTTGTCTGGCCCACTTCTGCTCATCAGTGGCGACACACTTACCACTAGTATTATCCTCAATGACTATTTTTAACATCTCTTTCGAGAATATATATGGCAGCATGTCTACATTTTTTTTAATTTGGGATGCTTGTTATCTGATCTTTGTGATACATTATTGCCAGTTTGGATGCCTTGTGTTTCCCTTATATAGCTACCTACCCATACATATACATGTGTATTTTCAGATGAGGTGGAATAATTATCTCTGCAACAAGAATAGCATTGCTTGTTAAAAGCAGGGCATTTAAAAAGCAAATGTGAAGATGGAAATGATAATATCGATCAGACTCACATTTTTAGATAGATGTGCCATATTGATTAGACTCAAAATAATCAAGCCATGCTATAAAGTTCTGAATGCATCTTCAAAGTTTATCGACCAAACTGTCAGTATTATACAAAATGAAAACAATGTGCAGAAAATTCTCATCAGAGTCTCTAATGAAACATGTTCATGTTTAGTGATTCAGGGTCCCAACGAATTATAGTCCTAAAGTTTCTTTAAATAAGTGAAAACTTACAGCTCTTTTCTGTGTTTACTTACTGCTTATCTATTCTGTGGACTCCCTGACAGTGCTTAGGGTTCAAGAACCCTCCCAGCATGCTGGGCTGGACACCATGGCCTACTGTCCTGCGCTAGGGCCTGGGGAAGTGGTGCTGCTTGGTCCCATGGTGCTGGGAGAGGAACATGTGATGCTGGGCTCAAACTTGGAGCTTCAGCTCTTGACTTCTCTCTTTGACTGTATGTGTGCCTCCCTCCCTCCCACCCTTCTTCCTTTCCTCCCCCTCCCTTCCTCCCTCCCACCCTTCTTCCTTTCCTCCCCCCTTCCTTCCTCCCTCCCCCTCTCTCTCCTTCTCCTCCCTCCCCCCTCCCCCTTCCTTCCTTTCCTTCCTCCCTCCTCCCCCCCTTCTTCCTTTCCTCCTTCCCTTCCTTCCTCCCTCCCCCTCCCTCCCCTCCCCTCCTTCTCTTTTTTTCTCCCCTCCCTCCCTTCCTCCTTCCTTCCTCCCTTCCTCCCTTCCTCCCTTCTTCCTCCCCTCCTCCTTCCCTTCCCTCCCCTCCCCTTCCCCTCCCCTCCCCCCCTCCCCTCCTTCTGGCGGAGCTTGGGTACCAGTTACGGTACTGGGGCTTGAATTAGGGTCAACCTGAGCAGTGCAAATGCTTTAACCTCTGAACCAACTCTCTTGCTCTGATGTGTGTGTGTGTGTGTGTGTGTGTGTGCATGTTTATTAAACCACTGGTACTTATTATTAGAATTGCCTATGTGGTAAAAAAGAATGTTAAATCTTGCATGTAAAAATGTGATGCTTTTTATAGGATATTTCAGTG
The DNA here is from genome assembly GCA_021461705.1 of Cryptotis parvus. Lineage (NCBI taxonomy): Eukaryota > Metazoa > Chordata > Mammalia > Eulipotyphla > Soricidae > Cryptotis > Cryptotis parvus. The sequence continues at coordinate 30,763 of JAJIBD010016558.1, read as the reverse complement.
TCCTAGGGTGTTATGGCATCACATTGAAGTAAAATTGTATCAGCATAAAACTGAAGGAATCTGAATCCTCTTATCAATATCATGCCATTCCTCCATCAAGAGGTGGAGTCTGTCTTTCCACCCCTTGAATCTGAGTTTGCCTATGACATGCCTGTGTCTGCCTGTGCCCAATAGAATGTTGCTAAAGTTATGCTGTGGAATTTTGGTGGCTACATCTTCAAAGCTTTGGGAATCTTGCCTTTTCCTCTTGGAATGTTCCGGCCACCTTATAAAAAGTCAGGCTACTAAAAGATAAGAAGCTGAGCAGAAATATGACTCATAGCCAGCCCTAAGGTGGAAGAATCTGAGTAACTCCACCTTAGACCTTTAGCTCTAAATAAAATCAGCTGGTCAATGGACTATGGGAGTGAAGTCAGAAAATTCTAGTAGAATCAAAGAATTAACTCATAGAATTGTAAAAATATAGCTAATTGCCTTTTAAAGACACTGATCTCTTGAGTGGTTTATTATATAGCAACAGAAAACACACAACATAGTAAGAAATGAGCAGATCGTTTGATAACCTGTTTTAGAGGGGAATTAGGGTTGTGTATGACACTTGGGGAGCATGCTTATATACTTTAGAGCTTGGTAAGGAAGAATTCCTGATAAGCTCTTTTTTGACTGTACCTGATGGTACTACAATTACTAATATTGATCCTTTTTAAAATTTATTTTACGGTCTATTCTGGCATACAGATATGAAGATTTAATGCTCTTTCAAAAATATTAGAGAACCAAAAGAAATGAGAAGAGTTAAATTTGTTTTCAAATGCTGCTACTGTAGGAACATGTTCAGTGACCGTAAGAGCGGTGGTGGTCGGGAGAAACTCACCCAAGTATTGATGCTTCATAGAAAATCTACTGGCTAAATTGTACTTGCTTAGTCACCATATTTTATGTAAGACAAGCACTAGCTTCTAAGATACTAGCATTTTTGTATAGTGTTCCAAACTACAAATCTCAATTTGATTAAAGGGTAAAATTTTAATTAAATGCCTTTTAGTATTATTTATTAAATAGTAGCTCTCGGAGCATTCAAATGGGGCCTAGTAGATTGGTCAAAGGGCTGGAGTGTGTGCTTTGCATGTAAGAGCCCAGGTTCGGTCCTCTGCACCATGTGGTTCCCCTGAGTTGGGAGTAGCCCCTATGCACACTGGGTATGGCCCCAAACCAAACCTTCCAAGAGAAGCACAGAACAGGTCTTTCCAGTACTCCAGTATGTGTCATGTTGGCCTATGGAGCTAGGTCAGAGGAGGTTCGTTAGCCTCAAGACAAACTCTTATCATGACCTTGATGATCTGTAGGAATGAAGAAGGCCCGGATGGAGACGATGCCTTCTCATCAGAGAAACCATCTTGCAGCAGGCTGCACCTGGAGAGCTTGTTTCTTAATCAGTGGCCCCCAGGATATCCCAAGGGGGCACAGGTAGAGTCACGTAAAGGGGACCACAACACAAGACAAGGGCCAACTGGTAGGGCAGTGGGTCCACAGGAAAGAAACAAGATAAAAGGAAGCCAGGGAGGAGGAATGCACCACTGAGAAATGCGCTGAGCATCTGGTTCTCTGGATTTCTCTCTCCTCGGTCCTTCGTCCCACACCCCACCTTCAGGCTCCAAACTTTCAGCTTGTCGCAGGTGCTCTAGTGCTTCAGTCACATAAACCCTCTATATACACATTTAATTTGGCCCTTTTCTGCCACTAGTCTGTCTGCTGTTTAATTTGTTTTCTCACCAACCTGAGAAGAACCCAAAGGGGTAGAAGGAAAAAAATTCCCCTCCCTCTTCCGTTTGTAATGTCATATATAGTAAGGTCTAGAACCTAGATGGACCTCATGCCTGGCAGCTTAAGACCCCAATGAATTACAGCTGTAGATGAACATGCCAGCCAGGAAGTGAATATGATGCACCAAGGAGCGTGAGTCTGACTCTTTTTGAGAATTTAAGAAAATATCTGACAACATGTTTCTTCAAGCACCTGGGCTTCTTCTAAAGATATGAACGCATCACAATGTGTTTATTTAGCGATGCTTGAAAGCTGTTTTTCCACTGCACAAAACAGCTTAAAGACTTTGCTCATTGATTTGTTTCACATTGAACATTTACCAATTAGGATGTGTTTGTAGATACTGTTATTTAATAAAATTGAAGCATCACTTTCCCTTCTAGTGTTTTGGCTGGTTTCCCTATAGGTGGTTGTGGATTTCCAATGGGGTCACCATAGATAGGATGCTTCAATGTCTGGAATGCATGTGCCCTTCTTCCCTGCCTTCCTGACCTTGAGCTTTGAATCTAGGCAGATGTCAGCCACCTTAGAACATGCTGGAAAGGGACGTTTGGAAGTGCTGAAGTTAGGTGGACTCTAGGCTTGTGGTGGCTGCTCAGCTTCTGGAATGGTCCCTTGTGGAACATTGAGCCTCCAGGCACGGAATGTGACTCCCTTGAAGGAGTGAGTCCATGAGGGCCCCAGCATGAAGAAGGGGACGTCCAGCTGAGCCCCCCACTAGCTGTGTCTCCCAAAGCATCAGACATGTGGATGAAACCCCTTGGAATCAGACCATCTGTCAGCTGAGGTCCTGAGGACAACAACTCCACTATAGCTTCCTGGAGCAGGAGAACCAGCCATAAAAAAGTTGCTTCATTTTGGACTTACAGAAATCTGAAAAATGCATTATAGATAAATGGAAAATGTTAACAGCGGAGCGCGGAGGCCATATGGGATACTAGGGATCCAACCCAGTTGGCCAAGTGCAAGGCAAGTACCCTCCATGCTGCACGATTGCTCTAGCCCCCTGGGACTGTTTATTTTAAAAGTGACCAAGTTTTATGGTTTGTCATTTTGTGAGAGCTAATAGGCCACAGAACGGTCTGAGACAAGTTAGCTGTTTAGGAATTGCTACAACTTCTGAGCCTTTATCCTGTGTATTAGCCATTAGAGAATGCAGAAATAAATGAGCCTGTGGTCTCTGTTTTAAGACCACATATCTAATTTAAGAAGGAACCCATTAACCTTCCATTGTTAGTATCTTTGAATTCATAAAAGGATTTTATCAAAAAAAATACATAGGGGCTGGAGCGATAGCCCAGCGGGTAGGGCATTTGCCTTGCACGTGGCCGGCCTCTGCTGGCCCGGGTTCGATCCCCGGCACCCCATATGTTCCCCTGAGCACCGCCAGGAGTAATTCCTAAGTGCAGAGCCAGGAGTAACCCCTGAGCGTCGGCAGGTGTGACCCAAAAAAGCAAATAATAATAATAATAATAATGATAATAATACATAGGTATTGTAAATTTGAGCTAAACACATTTTGCAAGTGTAGGACTGCTTTAGCTTTTGGATCCCTATGTAGAATCTTACTCCAAGGCCTATTGGGAATTTGGGAGAGTTGGACCACACCCAGGGTTTACACCTGGCTCTGTCCTTGGAGTCACTCCTGGCAGTACTCGGGGACCCTACTCAGTGTCAAGGCTCCAATCTGCATGGGCTGTGTGCAAGGCAAGTGTCTTACCTGCTATCTATCTCTCTGGCTCTGCTTGGAATATTTTATTAATTATTTATTTGGAATATCTTAACTGGGAAATGTTTTCTGAATGTAAAGATATTGAACACTATTGGACAAATACTCTGGGTGTCTTCTTTAAGGTCTAGTATTAATAAAATGTATCACAAAGAGTTTAGTGGACATTTGAGTTCATTTAGATTTAAGCCACAACTTCTCATTGTCAAGGGCGTCCAATATGACTTGGTATTTCCTCCTATATTTTCCTTTATAAGGAAATCGGAGGGTGAAGGAGATAACTCAAAGGGGTTGGAGCACATAATGATGGACACACCCCAACTTTGAACGCCTGCCCCACATCACCCCAAAGTATTGTCCAGGCCTGAGCAGTGGGAGTTCGATGAGGACTGCTAGGAGGAGCTGTCCCCCTGGGCTCTGCTGGGGAGGCCACAATAAAGACAAAACCACAACGGCACTTGCCACAACTGTGGGAAACAGCTTCCATTTTATATGCTCATATCGATGTTGTAAATCTCAGTGGGCTGGCCAAAGTTTGTAAGAAATGTTCTTTTGATTTTTTCAAAAGCAAACTTGGTTTCTGTTGGAACCGCCCCCCAGCATAGAAAAGGGACTGTAGTTAATCGGGCCGCTCTCCCTAGATTCTGCTTTTCTCTTGATTCTTCCCTGCTCAATAATCTGATGATCGATCCCTAGACTTTATTTTAATGTCATAGTCTGTTCCCATATTTTGGCCTGGCTCTCATAGCTAAAAAGGTGTAAATTGTACCCAGGCACCGAACTTTGAACTGAGTAACTAGAATGAAATAAAAAATTCTCCTGACTCAAGTGCTTCTTGCTGAGTCCCACTCAGTCTTTTTTTGGCCTCAGACTGCCTGTGACGCTTGGGAGCTAAGTCAGTTGAGGACTTGTGGGAAGGTGTGTGGCCTGCAGGCTGCAGGGACCCTCTACTCTAGACAGGGCCGCAGACTGGAGCTCCTGAGAGAAGGAGCGGGCAGAAGAGACCCTTTTGTCATGGCCTGCAGGACGCAGCGCTCAGCAGTGACTGACCCTTTAAGAGTGGAGAGCAAAGTGAGAGCAAAATGGGTTTCGCTTACAGAAAACACAAATTGTGCCATGGAGAGATAGTTAGGCACTGGCCTGCCCCAAGTTTGTTCCTGGCCCCTCATACGGTCCCCTGAGCACCACTAGGAGTGATCTGTGAGCACTGAGCCAGGGGTGAGCCCTGAGCACAGCTGAATTGTGCCCTCCTCAAATCAAAACAACCTGCTCCACCTTCGATTTCTTTCCTTCTCCTTGTGCTCTGAGGTCAAGGATAACCTCTCTTTAATACCACGTATTCCGTCATCCTGTTGTTCTCCTTACAATAAGAGAGGCCATTCTTTGTCTGACCTTCTTTCTTTTCCTCCCCCCCCCGCCCCCACACACCTGGGTTACTCTGGCTCTGCACTCGGGAATAACTCCTGGTGGTGCTTGGGGATTATATGGGATTCGGGGATTGAAGCTGGGTCAATCGCATGCAGGGCAAACCCCTCCCTGCTGTGCTATTGCTCCGGACCCGACCTTCTTAATATATATCCTCCAGGTAAAACTGCATGGCGTCGTTCCTGGCCGTGGCAGAGTATTCCATTATCTCCACTGTGTGTGTGTGTGTGTGTGTGTGTGTGTGTGTACCTTCTCAACCCACTCATCTGTTGTTGAACAATTGTGCTGAGTCCATAGCCTAGCTCTTGTGCCAAGTGCTGCAATGGTGCACATATGTCCTTTGGAATGGAGTCTTTTCTGTCTGGGATTTAGGAAAACCCAGGAGCAAGATTGTTGCATCAAAGATAGCTTTTTTCTTACTTTTAGGATAACCCTCCATACTATTTTTCATTTCACAGGGGTCGAACCAGACCACAGTCCACCAGCAGTGGACCAGAGTTCCTTTATTGCCACATCCTCGCCAGCACAGGTAGTTCTTGGCTGGTTTTCTTTTTCATTTTGGATCTGTGCCATTGTCAGTGATGCGAGGTAATACCGCATTGCCGTCTTGGTTTGGATTCCCTGGTACTGCCCATATGCCATTGGCACCGTCCATCTTCATCAGAGGTCACTGTGATTTCCTCCCCAGTTTTCTGGTGGGGTTTTAGGTATCCTGTTGTGGAACTTTGTGAGTGCTTTATGTATCTTGGATATCAGCCCTTTATCTGATGCACTGAGTGCAAATATTAGCCATTACTGTGGACCACATCCCTCCCCCGCAGTCTCCTCCCCTCCATCTGCACCCCAGATGTGCACATCTGGCTTTCCTGACTCTTGCCTTTGGTACAAGTTCGATATCACAGATGCTTTGAGAACACAGAGCTGGAGCCTCATGCAAAGGCTGTTGGCAGGGAGTGCAGCTCGCATGGACCAGGCGGCAGCCGCTGGCTTGCTGTCACGCCAGGCTGCCTGTGAGCACTTTACTGAGAGAGCCCTCGTGGTTCTGAGAGCGGTGGAATGATGATAATGACCTTGATGGTGATGAGAAGGGCCCACACCAGGTGGCCATAGGACAGCTGCCCACTTCCGAGCCTGTGAGAGTCGGATGAATTAGGCTCGGGGTTGTTGACTAAAGTCACTTTTCGTGTTTCGTTGCCTGGTAGATGCACAGACAGTCATCATTACACTGTTGCTCTGCCAGCACCAGCGGCCAACAAAGGGCTCTAGCCAGGCACTCCAGAAGTATGGTGAGGAGCTTCGGTCCTGAGCTAAGCATCAGCAGGGGCAGCCGGAACATCACTGGCTGTGGTGCCAGTGTGATGTCGGCTTTAGCTCTGTCTCTGAGGAGAGCACTGCCCAGGAGCACCGCCACTCAGCTCTGGCTGGAACAGGGGCCTCTCCTGACTTTGTACTCTGCTCCCTGGAAGGGTTTCTGATTAGTGGAGGCGATGAAGTGATATGGCCAGAATGGGTCAAGAGCCCAGAGGTTGTCTAACAGAATACTCTGGAATCCTATCCAGGCCAGGCCAGAGGAAACAGAACTGTCAGTCAGTCACACGGGTGCTCAGGCCCTTCATCCCTCCTCTCTCAGCCGACAGCCCAGAAAAGGGAAAGGGAAAGGGGGTGCTCTTTGGAGGAGACGATTGAAAGTTGCTAAAGTAGGTGCTACTTCAGGTGCCTGATACTTTCCCTTACACACACACACACACACACACACACACACACACACACACACACACACACACCCCTTTTTGGGTTTTTTTGAACTTTTCATTATTAATTCTTAAAAAATGTTTATTATACCACCGTGAGATATACAATCACCAAGATGTTCATGAATGGATCTCAATCATACAGTCATACTTGCCTCTAGAGCAGGTAATTTGCCTCTTCTCTCTCTCCCTCCCTTCTCTTATACATTCTCTCTCTCTCTCTCTCTCTCTCTCCTTCCCTTCTTTTTATACTTACACATACCCCTTATGTTTAGTGATTTGTCTAGAAAGTGAATCGTGCTATTTTACTAATAGAAAGTTCACCAGAGAGATACAACAGCTGGTAAGGTGTTTGCCTTCCATGATGCTGACCTGGGTTCACACCCCAGAACTGCATCTGGTCCCCTGAGCACTGCAGGAGTGATCCCTGAGCACAGAGCCAGGAGAAAGCTCTGAACACTGCTGGCTATGGCTAAAGCACAAAACAAAGCACAAAAGTGTATCTTGGGCAAACCCAGGGTCTATTCAGAAGCTAAAGTCGGATTTATGAGTGTCACACTCTTTGAAATCTTGACAAGTGTTTTAGAACACCACAGGAGAATCTGCATAAAGTGTTTAGAATAAGGCCAGCACAGACGGCATGAAATAATTGATCCTATTTTAAATGCTCAAAAGAAGCACCATAGGAGAACTTCTAAGAAACACGACCACTTAGTGTTGTACACAAGCTGAGCAGGTTTTCAGACTCTACATCTTGGATGGGTGAAACAATAACTTCCTAATTATCTTTCGGTTATCTCTGTGAGAGAAAGTTAGACCTGGGTTTTCTGGTGCAATTTGAGATTCAATCTAGAAACCCTGGTGCTTTCTGAGCAGCATGGGGCCATCAAGTGGCATGTCCACGTACAGGTCACACAGAAGCCCTGGGAAAGCTATAATTGGTCTTTCAGTTGTGCTTTTTTTTTTTTTTTAGTCACAGAAACTTTATTAGTCCTTTGACAGCTCGGACTAAAAGAAGCAGCCAGAGGACAGCGGCAGACTTGGGGCGCGTCAGCTCTTCTCTATCTTGGATATGAGGTCATCGCAGATCCTGCTCAGCAACTCGTTCGCGGTCTTCTGTTCCACCACCTTCTCCAGGGACTGCACACGCATCTGCTCCTTGTGCGGACTGGCCTGGGTGGCAAAGGCCTCGCTGCTCACGGCGGCGATCTCCTCATTGGCCAGCCTGAGCTTCTCCTCGGCCTGGCCTTCAGGGCCTGGTAGGACTGTGCCTCTTGCTCCAGCCGGGCTGTGTAGTTCTCCACACACTTCTTCAGGGTCTCCTCATTCACACGGTAGCCCTCGATGACCACTTTTTCTTCTCAAAGCGCTTGAAGAGGTTGGAGAAGGACTGTTCCACGTAGCTCAGGTCAGCCACCAGTTGCCCCTTCTCCTGGAGCAGTTTCTGCACTTCCGCCTCGGGACGCCTCCTTCTGCTTCTGGGTGTCCTGCATGGCCTGGTACACGGTGGCCTCGAACTCGCTCCATGGTGGTTCCCATCTCCGAGAGCTTCACTCGCAGCTCCTGGCACTGGCTGCTCAGCTCCTGCTTCTCCCCTCTCAACGGCTGCCACCGCGGCATCCAAGTCCTTCTGGCTGTACCAGCACGTCCACGATGGGCCCTCAGGGCACGCGACTGGGCAACTCAGGCACGGGTGCATCTGATGCTCCCCGGCAAGTCAAACGCCTCCAGCTGGGCCTCAGCTGGGCTCTGGGCGATGGGTGCAAGCAGGAGCGTCTCCTGGGCTCTGGCGCAGGGGCCGGGGCGCGGGTCTCTGGGGGCTTTCCTTCAGCAGCGGGTCAAACTTGAGGAACAGGGACTGCTTCTGCAGGGTGGATGCCTGGAACGAGGATGCCCCGAACTGCTCCAGGTAGTCCACCTCTGTGCACGTGCCTAGAACCTCGGCCGGGTCTCGGAAGAGCTCGTCCTGTGGGTCCCAGACTGACCCTGCCTGTGGGGTGGCTGGCTCTGGGTCACTGCCCTGATGGCTGGGGTGAGAGGAGGCGCCTGGAGCCCTGAGAGGGCACCCTGGCTCTCAGCTTCCGAGGCCTGTTCTGGGGGTGCCAAGTCAATGGGATAGCTGCCAGCACCTGCTGGCTGGGAGGCGAGTTCTCAGGGGCCACAGGCCCATCTGGGGTGCTCTGAGGGCTGCCTGCGGGTGGGAGCCTGCTGCCCCCTGTGAACGGGTTGAAGTCGGGGCCATCGAGCTGGTCCAGGTTGTAGGCTCCCGGGCGGGGGTGCGGGGCTCGCGGCTGCCTCCGGGGCTTTGGGGGTCTTTTCTGGCGGCTGCTGGCATTTCTTCCCCAGTCTCCTCGGAGGTGCCGTTCTCTTGGGGCCCCGCGTTGTCTGAGAGGTCCAGCTCTAACCTCACGGGCCTGCTCCTCGGGGCCAGCTCCTGCTTGCGCTGAGGTGGCCCAGAGTCCATGGAGGGGGTGGGGCGGAAAGCTAGTCTGCCTTGGGCCTGGGGCTGCCGAGGCTGGGTGTGCTCAGGGAGGGCTGGGGGTGCTGGGTCTATCCGGGGACAGAGGCAGGGCCGCAGGACCCAGCATCAGAGATGGTCTGGAAGGTCACCTTCACAGCCGGGCGGTGGTCCTGGGGGTATATTTTCCTTCTGTGAGCCCCAGAGGACAGATGGGTGGCCAGTGGCTTCCAGGGGAGAAAACAGGAAGTCACCGTTGCTGTCTGCTGGGCGCTGACGTTCTCATCGGGGAAGAAGTGCTGGTCGGTCATCCTGCCGGGTGGCGGAACCGACTGTCTTTTTTTTTGCTTTTTTTTTTTTTTTTTGAGGGGGGGGAGTCACACCTGGCAATGCTCAGGGGTTACTTCTGGCTCTGCACTCAGGAATTACTCCTGGCTCGGGAGTAATTCCGAGCCAGTGCTCGGGGATGGAATCCAGGTTGGCCACATGCAAGGTAAACGCCCTCCCCGCTGTGCTATTGCTTCAGCCCTGGTCTTTCACTATGCTGCGCTGACCAGTGGCTCCGCCCGTCCATCCCTCCAAGGGCAAGACCAGCAGGTTTCTATGCAAGTACAGTCATGGGCACCATGCACCTGTGTGAGTAGAGGGTTCTTCTGTGAACTTTAAGAATGAGGGTTTAAGAAAGGAAGACGAAAGCCACAGTGTCTGTGTGGAAATGAAGACATTCCACGTGGGTCTTACACTCCACAGGAATTGAAGCTCTCCAGCACCTGGGCTGGAATCGCCTCTAGAGCACTTCCGAGCGGTAACTCCCCTCTCTACTGCATATGCCCAAAGCAGCACCCTCAGTTTTTAAATTAAGGTTTAAAAAATTTTAAATTAAAGTTTTTAAATTAAAGAACAGCAATTTAGAAAATCATTAGCAGTTGAGTTTTAGGAGTCTGGTATTTCAACCCAGTTCTCCCCACAGTGATGATTCCCTCGACCAACGCCCCAGGTTCTCTCTCCCTCCCATCTTGCCTGTCAGCTTGACAGTCACCCTACGAAGTTTCAGTGGTTGCAGCTTAGATTACGTGTATTCCGTCAAGTTCAGTCTGTGTTTGGGTATCTGACTGTACCACTCACTCTATCATGGTATAACTGAAGCCCGGTGCCTGTTCACCCAGTGCTCCTTGTTCTCTCCCCCCCCTGATTTCTTTCCTTCTCTGCCCTTCTCCTCTCTCTCAACACTGCGGTCAAGGCGATCTAGGCCCCCCACTTTGAGTGAGCACCCTGCAATTATATAAGGCTCCAGCCCAGGCTGTGAGGTCGCTATTCCGTCATTTTCCCTAACACTTAGGAAGGTGCTGATAAACCCAGTTTCTTTCCAGTCTTGGAAAGCACTTGAATTCTGTGGTGGATTCAGTCCTGGAGCACACAGGCTGCCAAAGACAGAGTCCCCCCTAACCCCATCAGACCTGCTGCATCTTTGTTCTTTCTGATGCAAAGAAAGCAACGGGGTCAGGCCATTGCCAGCCAGGAAGTGGCTCAGGCCTCCTCCCGATAGTTTGTGAGTAGAGGCCAAGGCCCTTGGTGGTGAGAAAACAGGTGATCACGCCAACTCTTGCCTCCTGCAATTCTGCCTTCAGGGGACAGCGTGTGCATCTCAGAGACACTTCTGTTGGTGCCCATCCTCTTCATGTCCATCCCGTTCAGGTCCACTCTACACGTCTATCCTGCTCATGTCCACTCCATGAATGTCCGCCATTATGTCCATTTTGTTTAGGTCCATCCCAGTCAGGTCCATCCCCATTCAAGTCCATCCTGCTTACGTTCATCCTGTTCATGTTTAGCTCATCCGTGTTCACATTATTCCTGCCCATCCAGTTCACTTTCATCTTGTTCACGTCCATCCCACTCAGGTCTACATTGGTCTCAACAAGGCCTTTCTCCGAGGGATCTAAGCTACAGCCAGAACTTTATGGGCTGCTGAAGAATCCCATTGCAGCTCCCTGATGTTGATGGGTCTGCGTCTTGTGGAGAATCCCTTAGAGGAAGCAAATGCCCTGCTCTGGCTCACTATTAGGGGCTTACTGAGAAAGTAGTGCACAGGCCTTCGGTCCCCAGATACCATCCACTGCCCTGGGAGCTCTGCTCTTTCCAAGGAGTGTTTCTAGGAAGAAATGCAGGAACCAGCGCCCTGGTACCTCTTGGTGCCAGTCCCGTGAAGGTCAGTGCTCTAGGCCGTTGCTCTGAGGCTTTATGTTTTCTTCTAAATTGTTCGGTGCCCCAAGTTCTTATAAGCCTAAGCAAGCCCTGTACCTTTCCAGGTTTACGGTGATTTTAATGTGCCAATAATTTCTTCATGGCACCTTAGATCGAAAGAAACAACAAAACAAGCAAAACACTGGAAACCTAATGGTTCCATTTATTAGTTAGGTTCTTACAACTCAGTCGTAGTAGCTTGTGCACTGTCAGCTCGAACATGAAATATGCTGTAATAGACCTATAAATTCACCGAGACCCTTAGGGAACTGTGGGTTCAGGTTTCGGAGAATCAAGCCTTAAAAAACTCCCAGATCAGGCCAGAGAGATAGGTCAGGGGCTAAAAATGCTGATATTGCATGTGGTGGAGTCTCTGGTAGATCCCTGGCACCTCAGACGTTTCTCCAAGCACCACCAGGAGCCATTGCTGAGCAGGGAGCAGGGAATAGCACCTAACCCGTGCTGGACTAATTTTTCCCTCTTTATTAAAATACCGGGATTTACAAAATTCCTCTCAGTACAATTGTCACAAACGTTCATTGGTCAACACCAGTCCCACCTCCAGTGCGCCCTACCACCACCAAAGGCTACCGATACCCACCTACTCCCCATCCCCACACCAGCTCCCCAGCCTGCTGCAACCATATTGATCATAGAAACACATATATGGGAAAGGTCCTGGAAAGGACCTGCCCCTAACCTGGGTTGTTAGGTTAACCTAAGCAGCTGCATGCTGCAGAAAGGAGCTGTAGCAGTTGTGCATCTGGTCATTCTCTCCGGCATTACTGATCAGTCCTGGTGCATGGTCTGTTGTAGTCTGCAGAGCTTGTAGTCACACCCACTGGGTCATTGGAGGTGGGGCCATGAGAAGAGGGCCCTCCATCCCTGCTCCAAGCCTGGCCGGTGTGCCCACAGTGCTGGGCTAATTACAACCTCCCTCACCCCCAAAGAAAGGAAAGTCCAACCGCCTCTGCAGTCACATGCCTTCCAAAGAATAGGTGCCGGAAAGGCGTAGTGCTCTGATTGGCAGGAGTGAACAATGGGGCTGTGGCTGTGAAAAGGACACGAAGAAAAGCAAATGCCATTCAAAGGCCTCCAGATAGATGGGTGGAGGGCCAAAGATGTAGTTCAGCAAGAACACACTTGCCTTGCTTCTCTGAGGTCCTGGGTTTTATCCCTAGCACTGCCCAAAATAAAACGAGAGTGTGGATTCAGGATCTAAGCCATGAATGTGTTATGAGTGTAGCAGAGGACAAGCTGGGTTCTGGGGAAGGGAAGGCTTGAAGGGCGAGATTGGGGGGCATGTCACTAGCCAGTCTGTTGTACGGGTGTAAGTCAGACTCAGGCAGGATGTGCGTGACAAAGCCCCAGCTCATGGAGAATCTATGGGGATCTGGAGGAAAAAGGTGTCCACATGTGCACAGCAATGGCAGTCAAGAGCTGCAATGAGGGACAAGAAAGATAGGGTAGGGCAGTGGGTAGGGGCGCTTGCTTGCACGCAGCTGACCCATGTCTGACCCCCAGCACTGCAAATGGTCTCCTGAGCATCTCCACGAGCGATTCCTGAACACAGAGGTGGAGTAAGGCCTGAGCCCAGCCAGATGTGGTTCCCCCAACCCCTCCATGAAAAGGGAAGAATTAGGACAAGAGATGAAAAAATGAGAGTTTTATTTATGAAGATTAGGAAGAAGACCTCCTTTGTTATTTAGGCAAATAACCACCGAAGAGGAACGGAACGTGGGGTGGCTGGAAAGTTTTACTGGCATACTTTTTAAACTCAACAGCCCACTTGAGAGGTTACTTATGTGCAATAATTTGAACCTCTTTTATTGTCATTACCTGTAGTTAAGTGGTTATGCATGTCCTCAACAAGAATGATTGTTATGTCAGTCGCTAAGACTGTGGGAAATAAGAAATAAATGATGTGAAGAGATTCTTGTTTCCAAGTTTATAAATACAGGAAGAAACTTTCAAGTGCCCTGGCGGTCACTCAGCCGAGACAGTGGATCCTAGATGGTCCCATTGCAGACAGAGCCTTTGCCTTCTATTGGAAATGGTCACATTGTTAAAGCCGGTGGGCATGGAGAAGAAACTTGCCATTCAAACTAATTTCTGGCCTTAATTATATGGAGCCCACTAGTGTAAATATGAATTGTCTATTTAGGTCACTCTCCTGGTTCTAAAAGGTTGGAAATTTACTGTCCTAATTCGACAACAATCTATAATGTTGATCAGCGGTGGTGGGAAACTACCAGGTAGCCCCTGGTAGGGAGTCCCGCAAGAATTTGAGGAGAGTCCTGCAAGAATTTGCAGGAGATGTGCATTGGCCAACTGCCGAAGACGACAAACCGCCATCAAAGCTGCTGACATAAAACAACGCACATGTCCTCCTGGTTTGCCCACTCGTCTAGCAGCTGGCATTGAGCTGTCCAGGCTTTGGCTGCAGGTTACGCTTTAGCAATCCTCTATGGATTTTCATTCTAGGAGTTAGAGGGGTAGCAATTGTCCAGAACTTTCCTCATGGCAGTAAGAAAGCATTCCAATCATGAGCAGCTTTGTAATGGTCTATCTCACAGTGGTACAATAAAATTAAAAAAGGTAAAGAACAATTAGGGGTTCAGGAGGACAAGCTTTGGCTCAGCTCACCTTTGCTGACACGTTATTGGTCAAATCAAGTCACATGGTCAAAACTAGCATTGCTATGGAAAGATATTTGAGTGTGGGATAGGGAAGAGTCTATTTTCTTAGCAACGCTCTGTTAGAACACATGATGCTTTATATGACTTTGCACTGTTTTCAGTTTTCTTTTGCACTTTGTCTCTCTTTTTTCACTGCTCCCCAGGGTATTTTGGGGGATTGTGTTCAAGCCTAGGTCTCCTGCATACAAACCATGTGGTCTAGTTCTTCCTGGTCCCATTTCTCTGATTTTAAATGAGTTAAGCTCGAATTCAATTGTAGTAACAACTTTTCAGTGACTTAAGAAAAATAGAATTTCATATATATATATATACACACACACACACACACACACATATCACTTGTATCACTTATCTTCCCGTTGTTCATCGATTCATTCAAGTGGGCGCCAGTAATGTCTCCATTGGTTGGGAATGAGGTCCATTATTGTTACTGGTTTTGGCATATCGAATACAGCACGGGTAGCTTGCCAGACTCTGCTGTGGCTCTGGGTTCATCCCAGGGGGCCCAGTCTTTTTATATATAAAACCCACAAAAATGCATTATAGTGTTTGGAGATCTCCCTAACCCTCGGTGTCTATCCTCTTGTCCTATTCACTTTTCTGGGCCACCTCCTGGTTCCAGACAGGTCACATTGCCCACAGCAAGATAGAGGCACGAAGAAAGTCCCATCTCTTCTTCTCACCTGCTTCTTCCACTTTCATCTTACTGGCTAAAATCTATTCATGTAATTATACTAGCAAAGAGAGATGGAAAATTACTACTTTATTCTTGAAAGTCTCAAGGGGTGAGGGTTATGTTTCCTGTGAAAAATAATGGGTTTTATTATGTTAATATACTACTAATGAAGACTAATTGTTCGTGTAAACACTTGGTAGCCTTTGACATAAAATACCACAGAAAGCATCCCAGTATTACCTAGCCTTTAAATAAGATATTTAGTTTCTTCAACATCTTGTGATGAAAATATGATTGCTAACAGATGAGGACCCCAGAGAAATTTCTTAGTGAAACCAGGGAAGTTGCCAAGGAGAGTAGTCTGAGAACGAAGCCATTGCCATGCTCAGGCTCAGTGGCCTTACCTCTCTCGCCATCCAGGCGGTCCCCCAAAATGAATCTCATGGAGAATCAGGGCTGTATCTGTCCCCCTGTGATATGTTCATTCAAATAGCGAAATTCTTGACAGACTTTGGAAAAGGTACATATAACATTTCCTGTTATGAATAAATGGTTAAGATCTGAATTAGTCTCTGGACATTGATGGATCACTGCTTTTTTGTCATGATGGTTAGTTTGTGATCAAGGTCATCGAAGGCCTGTGTCCAACATTCCTGTCAGGCCTATCTCACACAACCCTTTTTTCATATATCTCTATATAATTTATGACATGCTGCCAAGTGTCGAGTATTATGCATGACCTTCTCCAACAAACCCAATCAATCGTGCCACCCAAATCCGTCCTGCCTTGCTATTATTGGCTTATGCTCAGCCACCTCGGCTCAGTGATCCTTACACTATTTTCATCACTTGGCTCATCCATTAAGACTTAAACATCCAGCTCCTTAAAAAGAGTCAGAAGCAACTTCTCCCTAAATCCAATAAAAATATATAGCATTCTCTCCTTGATTAATTCCAACTAATTGTAATTATCTGTGATGGGCCACTCTGCATAGTAGGTTTCATTTCTAGCATTTGTAGATTTATGAGAGCCGTTAAACAAATGTTGTTTTTAAGTCTACCTTCCACAAACTATTTCACATTATTCTCCAGTATAATTTCATCTTCCTTACCTCAAGAACTATAATAATAACAACAACAATAATAATAAACAACCCTATATATTGGCATGGAGAGATCATGCGACTTTAGCTCCTTATCAGCCAACAAGGAGCTTGCCTTGTATGCACCCAGGTTCTATTCCTGACACTGCATACAGTCCTCTGAGCACCACCAGGGTGATCCCTGAGCATCATCGGGAGTGACCCCTGAACACAGAGGCAGGAATAAGCCCTGAGCACAACTGGAAGTGGTGCCAATACCCCTCACCCCAAAATAAAAACAGGTTTATCACATTATACTTATGTCAGTCCAGATAGAACTCAGTACCATGCCTTGCACTGTTACTTAAAATTGAAAAAATAAAAAAATTAAATAAAAAAAATGCTAAACATTTTTTGATAATTGATCATAGTTGGCATATCAAATCAAATATCAAATACAACACGGGTAGCTTGCCAGGCTCTGCCGTGCAGGTAGCATACTCTTGTAGGCATCTCTAAGTCCAGCATTTATTGATGAACTGCGCGGCCGCTGATAGGCTGGTCTGCTGGGTGGAGGTCTGATGAGAGAGAAGTCCGGATGTGGAAAATGGAGGCCCTCATGGAGTGGGGGGTCGTCTGGCTTGTTGAGACTCTACTGGGGTGGTGGGCCAGGGCTAGAACCCACCATCCCTCCCGGGTGCCTCTGTTAGCAGCTGGTCACAGGGAGAGCCAGTAGCAGCTCTGCCCCCATGTCTGCGAGTCTCTGGACCGGCATACCTGAGCCAGATTTACGAAAGACTGCTGCAGGGTGGAACTCGATGAGCTGGGCGCTGATAAGCTGGTCTGCTGGGTGGAGGTCTGACGAGAGAGAAGTCCGGATGTGGAAAATGGAGGCCCTCATGGAGTGGGGGGGTCGTCTGGCTTGTTGCGAGGCTCTGCTGGGGTGGTGGGCCAGGGCTAGAACCCACCATCCCTCCCGGGCGCCTCGTTAGCTGCTGGTCACAGGGAGAGCCAGTAGCAGCTCTGCCCCATGTCTGCGAGTCTGTAGACTCCATATCTGTATTTGATATGCCAAATACCAGTAACAATTATAGACCTCATTCCGGAATAGATTGAGGCTCTTTATGTTCCTGGAGCAAGCAGATGCCTTGGGCTCTACTAGCATGAGACAAGACATATGGAGATGTTACTGGGGCCCGCTCGAGCAAATCGATGATGAGCGGGAAGACAGTGATACAGTGATCATAGTTGAAGTGTTTCATTTACTGCCTTTCTCCACGTTGGGGGAGCAATTCAAAGGAAGTATGTTACCATTAAATTAACTGCTGCAGAAAAGTCGAAGCTCACATCTTAAAATACTTTTCGTATATCTTCATTACTGGAGTAGTGAGGGTGGAGAAAGAAAAGATTGCAAACCAGAAAAGTCAGTCCCTGCCTTCTTTGAAATGCAAGAAGTTCCCATGTTTGATTATGGGAATTTTAGGACATGAAGCAGCAGATACCCAGGTTGGCAGTCTTGGATAAAATATCTAGAAAAAAAGTTTCTAGGATGAAAAGACAGAAAAAGCAATGGAGAGAAACTCAGGCATTTCTGGAAAAGCTTGCCTCCTGGTACAGCCACTGCGCAATATTATGTTTTCTGGCTCAGCCGCATTTATTCTCGTTTCCTATTTATGCAGGCTTCAGATGTGCGGAGAGGATCATAATTAGGAATCTGGTTGTTCTTTCC
The DNA here is from genome assembly GCA_021461705.1 of Cryptotis parvus. Classification (NCBI taxonomy): domain Eukaryota; kingdom Metazoa; phylum Chordata; class Mammalia; order Eulipotyphla; family Soricidae; genus Cryptotis; species Cryptotis parvus. Next base: position 13,146 of record JAJIBD010016558.1, on the reverse strand, counting down.
CCCAACTCTGATTCAATTAGCCATATGTTACAGGCAGCAAACACAGTGGCTGTCAAACTCCAGCAATTACCAAGGGAAAGAAGGTGGTGAGGTCAGCGCAGTGCAACTCTAAAGAGCTCTTCACTAAAACTAAAGGCACTTCCTAATTATGAAACTTTCATCAGCGCTTTCTCCTGGACGTTCATCAGTCATCTCCAATGGAACAGCGCCGGAAAAATGCAAGCTCTTCTATGCATGGGACAGGCCCTGGAGATCAAGGAAGTAAGGCACGGGAATAAAATGAGTTAATATGCATCTCTGTTCACACTCTTCATCTCAACAGTGCAGAGGAAAGTAATAGGTTTACAGAATAGGGTAATTGTAAGGCTATCCTTTTTTTTTTTTTTTTTTTTGTTTTTTTTTGGGTCACACCCAGAGACTCTCAGGGGTTTCTCCTGGCTCTGCACTCAGGAATTACTCCTGGCGGTGCTCAGGGGACCATATGGGATGCCAGGATTGAACCCGGGCTGGCACAGGACGGCCATGTGCAAGGCAAACACCCTTCCTGCTGGGCTATCGCTCCGGCCCAATCAAGGCTATCGTAAAGGGAGTTTTTGTCTTTAACCTGCTAAGGGTGATTCCAGCATCCAGTGCAGTGACTTACACCTTGTAGGATTCTTCCTGCTCAGCAAGGATGTGCTGGGTCAATCCCACAGTGAGAAAAGCAAAATCAGGAGTGTCTTGACAGAATTCATTTTCCTTGGAAAACACAGAATTAAATGTAAGCACCTGAAACACAAAGCCGGGTTCCTTCAGAACCGTTTTCACTATTAACATGCTGATTTGGAGAAAGGAGGTCAGAAGTCCTGGGAGGTAGAAAGCACTAAAAAAGAATAGTTAAAAGAAAATGAGTTTTGAAGCATGTGGTTCTTGAGGGAAAATTCTCATAATTAAGTTGATGTGTGTGTGTGTGTGTGTGTGTGTGTGTGTGTGTGTGTGTGTGTGTGAAGAAATCTACCACTGGAAAAAAAGAGCCTATTAGCATTTGGCTAACCTACTCATCCATGCTCTTCTCTCGAGCCGGGGTGGAGAGATGCACACACATGTTCAGCTGCAGGAACTCGACTCCACAGCAGGTTGCCTCCTAACTTTACCTCCTCATAGAAAAGGCCTATGATAAATCCTAGTAATTTCCCCAAGAGTTCTACAAAGCGTAATTCTTTGTGGTGAGTTGGAGTACTTGATCCACTATAATTTAAATGTCTGAAGTGATGTCACGGCAAATAATTTCCCTTGGGTGATTACTGCCGTCTGAACAACATCCTCAGAAGATTTTTCTAGAATTTCATGGGGGATATTTTAATGCTGTTTGAACTGACCTGAGAAATAGGACCATTCTGTCTTTAACCCTGTCCTCTGAAGTTGATTCAAGAAGTCAGTAGGTGTAGCATGATCAAGGTGTGGGGTCTGTACTTCATAAATAAGCAACGTGGAGCTTTGTTTGTACAGAAATGAATTTCTTCTGCTCTGGGTATGTATCTTTGTCTACGCATTCAGGTTCTGAGGGTTGGGTCATGGAAAAATTGAGGTTTGGTTGGGGGAGGGCAAAGGTGAGTAGCAAGGACTTCTTAATGCAAACCTGAATACTCTCTCTCTCTTGCTTGAATTTTGAAGAAGAAAATTTGAGGAGACCATTGAAATTGTAGGAATGTTGGTCTGAAGCTTCAGATTGTTTTTCTCTTTGAAACAAACATGTTAAGAAACCATGTCATGGGGCCGGAGCAATAGCACTGCGGGTAGGGCATTTGCCTTGCATGCGGCTGACTTCGGGTTCGATCCCCAGCACCCCATATGGTCCCCCAAGCACCACCAGGAGTAATTCCTGAGAGCAGAGCCAGGAGTAACCCCTGAGCATTGCTGGGTGTGACCCAAAAAAGGAAAAAAGGAAACCATGTCATGGATATCTGGTCTCCTTTAAACCTTACTAAACACCTTAGCTTTAAGCACCTTTACATTATTATTTTTCATTGTTATCATCATCATCATCATCATTATTACTATTATTTTGGGGGCCATACCAGGTGATGCTCAGGGGTCACTCCTGGTAGGGATCAGAAGGTCACAAACAGTATGGGATAGAGCTGGGAGCAGCCGTGTGCAAGCAAATGCCTTTGTCCCTGTTGGATCTCTCCAGACCTTTCACTTTAGTGGCTTCACTGGAGTGACAAGGGAGGTGAGGATTCCCCAGGCCAGTATACGAAAGGGGGGAATGGTCACTGCTGGCAATAACTTGTAACTAGCTGATACCAGCTCTCCTTCCTGTAGGCAAGGGTGGGCCAGTGAAGGGGCTTTATTGCTGGTCTCTCTGGGCTTCAAGAGTGAGTACCCATGACAGTCCTACAGGAAGCAGGGGCTTAATTGTAATCTTTTCCCAACCAGGGCCCCTTCTATGGCATTTACTCCCTGTGGGTTGCCAGTTCGGCTGGTTGGCCCCAAGTCTTCTCTCATGGCCTCCCCTCCTTGATACAATTTCACCTGTGTCCCCTTGGAACATCCTGTTAAGAAACACTGCTCTAAAGGACCACCAGGAAGGTCTATAGATGAAACGATGGAGAATTATTTTTTTGCAATTAAAACTACACATGGTCCACTGCAGTCTTTATTCTGTCAACCCTTACAGTTCACCTTTCCTGATTGGAAAACACTGAATCCTTATTTCAGTCAGTGAGACAATAGTGTCCGTGCGGTATTGGGCTGTAATATGGGACTATTCAATCACCTATTCACCTATTTTTTCCTATTCAATCACTGTATCACTGTCTTCCCATTCATCATCGATTTGCTCGAGCAGGCACCAGTAACATCTCCATATGACCTGTCTCATGCAAGTAGAGCCCAAGGGAACCTGCTTGCTCCAGGAACATAAAGAGCCTCAAACCATTCCATCAGGTCATGGGAATGAGGTCTACAAGACAGACAGGTCCATTAGACAGGCATGGGGCAGAGCTGCTACTGACTCTCACAGTGCCCAGCCGCTCATGAGGTGCCCGGGAGGGATGGCAGGTTCTAGCCCTGGCCCACCACCCCAGCAGAGCCTCACAACAAGCCAGACGACCCCCCCACTCCATGAGGACCTCCATTTTCCACATCCGGACTTCCTCCTCATCAGAACTCCACCCAGCAGACCAGCCTATCACAGCCTGGCTCATTGAGATCCACCCTGCTGCAGTTTTTTTAATCCGGCCCTGGTATGCTGATCCAGGGACAGACATGGGACAGAGCTGCTACAGACTCTCACTGTGCCCAGCCACTCATGAGGTGCCCGGGAGGGATGCAGGTTCTAGCCCTGGCCCACCACCCCAGCAGAGCCTCACAACAAGCCAGACGACCCCCCCCACTCCATGAGGACCTCCATTTTCCACATCCGGACTTCCTCCTTGTCAGAACTCCACCCAGCAGACCAGCCTATCACAGCCCGGCTCGCCCGGCCTCAAGCGGCCGCGGTTCATCAATAAATGCTGGATTTTGAGATGACTACAAGAGTATGCTACCCACACAGCAGAGCCTGGCAAGCTACCCATGTCGTGTTTGATATGCCAGATACCAGTAACAATTATAGACCTTCCTATTCAATAGGAAAAAACAAAACCGGTGAATTTCACAGGCTACCAGTAGCAGTTTCACTGGACTCAACCAACAGATTTGGGCCCGTATGGAAGGTCTCCCAGCTTTTATGCTTTTGCAATTTAAAACATAGTCAAGGAAAGGTTAGTATTGGTGACATGATGATTTTGAGGGTATTATGCTAAGCAGATGAAACAGAGGAAGACAAATACTATATTCTTTCACTTTTATATGAAATTGAAAGAAAAATAAGAGTCGTAGGTACAAGGAACAGATAGTTGATCGTGACGGAGGGCTTGTGACAGTGAAAGGTGATCAGGAGGTATGACTTGTCATTGTAAGATATTTCTGTTGGCTTGGGAGAGATGGTGCAGTGGGCAGAGGCTTGATCTGCTTGCTGCTGGCCTGGGTGTGACCCCTGGCACTGAGCCCTGCCATGAGTAATCCCTGGGCACCACCAGGTGTGGCCCCCAAACAAACAGAATGCAACCCCTATTTTGGGGTCTATGAGGTGATGGATATTGACTAGACTTCTTGTGGGGCTCATTTTGTAGTAGATACACATACCAAATCATTCATTCGTGCCCGAGTACGCTGTGTGTCAATTATGTCTTATGTCTCTGATGTAAAGAAATGTCCAAGCATCCTATTATTACAAGTTGGTTGAATTCAAAGATACAATTAGGAAAAAAAAAACCCAAAATGTAAAAAACATGATTTATCACAAAGCAAACCCTCATGTAACCACCATCCAAATCAAGAAACAGAATTTGGCCTGAACTCAGTGTGAGACCCGCGCCCGGCTCCCAAGGCAACATTTCCCTGAATATTTTTAAAGTAATATTTATGTATCCTAAACGCTACATTGTGTCTATTCTGAATCTCTTAGTAAAAGAATGATATACCATGAATGCTACGTGAGCAGCTTCCTTTGATGCACAGATGTGTAAAATTTATCCAGGTGTAGATTGTAGCATCCGTTAATTCATTTTCACTGTTTTATGGTCTTCTGCTCGATCAACCTACCTAAAGGGGCATCTATTTTTAATTTTTGTTTATGTGTTCTGGGAATGAAACCCAGGGATCATACCAGTGGAATATTTGCTCTATCACTGAACTACGTACCCAACCCTGGTCCATTATACCCTTTGGTCATTGGGATGATTTGAGTTTGAGGCACAAAATAATCCTGCTGAGAATGTTCCCGACTGCTGCTGCCCGTGTAGCTGGACAGTAGTCCCCACACTTTTCTGACTATAACAGAAAACTTGTCCCCTCTGACCGTCTTTTCCTCTCCTCCCACACCTAGCAACAACCCATCTATTCAGTTTCCACAAGTTCACATTTTTTAGATTCTGTATACAAATGAAAGTGTACAGTATTCATCTTTCTCTGCCTGACTTAGCATTATGCCCAGGACTCATGCATACTGTTGAAAATGGAAGAATGTACTTCTTTGTTTGTGGTTGAAAAAAATCTCACATTATGAACATAGGCACACAATAATCACATCATCTTATCTACTCATCTACTCATGAACTCTTAAAGTTGTTTCTGTGTCTTAGCTATTGTGATTACTCTGTAATGAACATAGGTGTAGATATCTCTTTAAGATTGTGATTTTATCAAATAAGCATGCATCTCTATCCAAAAATAAAATTTTTATATATATATATATCCAAAAAATAAAATTGCTATATCTTGTGGTATTTTATTTTTTGAAACCCTTCCGCAGTCAGTGGTTATACCAATTTGCATTTCTCTTTTGGAATTTCTAAGAACATATACATAGCAGCAGTGAATAATGGGTTTATTTATCACTTTTCCCTTTTATTTTTCTAATCGTATACTAGCTGGCTGTCTTTCCAGCACTGGTTGGAGGCATGAACCCTCTGTGGAATGAGAGCATTGAGGACAGATCTGCAGGCTTTATTCCAGGTGTCAGGAAGTGAGATTTCACCATTGGACACTAACTTTTGTCTGTACCATATTTATGTTGCTGTATTACTTTTCCAAAGAAAATTCCTTTCTTTATCTAGTTCACTAAGAAGTTCATGACCACAGTGGACGCGGCTATGTTTATTTATTTCTTTTGTTGTTGGCTCCATTTGTTTTCTCCATTTGCTAAGTTGGTCATATGAATTTTTCTCTTTTTTTATTCATGTGATAAATTATATTGTTTTTATGAATGTATAGTCTTTCTTTTTCTAAAAAATACCCCCAAATTTTAATATTTCACTACATTTATTTGTTAATATTTTATTTAGCATTTTTAGTTTGTTTTCGGGGTAATTTTTGACCTGAAGTTTTCTTTCTCATAATTTTTGTCATGTTTTGATGCCAAGGTTAAAGAAGCTCCTTCTGGGACCAGAGCGACAGACAGTCCAGCAGGGAGGGCATTTGCCTTGCAGGCAGCTGAGCCAGGTTCGATCCCCAGCATCCCATATGGTCCCCCGAGCACCACCAGGAGTAATTCCTGAGTGCAGAGCCAGGAGAAACCCTGAGTATTGCCGGATGTGACCCAAAAAGACCAAAAAAAAAAAAGTAGCTCCTTCCAAAATGATGAGAATTTGACTCTGGCTTTACTGTTCTCTAGAAAAGTCTGTTTAAATGTTTGGTAGAATTCACAAGCAAAGCCATCTGGGCCTGTCGCTTTTCTCTGTGGGAAGAAATTAAATTGAGAATTCAAGTTCTGTAATAATTATAAAACAATTTAGATTTTCTGTTTTTGCGTTAGTTTTAGTAACTTTTTTGTCCTTGTCATGTAAATTTTGAAGTTTGTTGGCAGGAAGCTTTTTCATAATATCCTCTTATGATCATTTTAATGTTCATAGGCTAGAAGGCAGGAGCCAACAACCCATGGTTACTGCCAAATCGTGTATGGCCTGTTTTGCTTGGAGGGTTTTGTTCGGAGCAGTAAATGCAGAACAATTTCTTTTAAACGTTGTTAAAGGTAAAACAAAAAATACAGACAAGAATATGTGACAGAATCCTGATTCTTGCTCTTAGCTGAATAATTTATCCATTAAAAAATTCTTATTGAAGACGACACATATAGGACACCAGGCATCAAGAGTTTGTGTCTTTAAAAATTAAAATCTAGGGGCCGGAGTGATAGCCCAGCAGGTAGGGCATTTGCCTTGCACGGGCTGGCCTGTGCCGGCCCAGGTTGGATTCCCGGCATCCCATATGGTCTTCGAGCACTGCCAGGAGTAATTCCTGAGTGCAGAGCCAGGAGAAACCCCTGAGCATTGCCAGGTGTGACCCAAAAAAGCAATAATAATAATAATAATAATAATAATAATAACAATAATAATAATAATAAAATCTATACGCACGACTCTTAAGTTCCCCACAAGGCGGGCTGTAGAGCAGGTGATGCATTTGCCTTGCCGCATTGACCTTTGTTCAGTTCCAGGTACCCATATGTCTCCTCACTCCTGCAGGAGTGATCCCTGAGTGCAGAATCACAAGTAAGTCCTGATCGCCGCTGGGCGTGGCCTTCCTCAAAAAAAAAAGTTCAACACAAACTTTGATTTCTACCCTTCATTGCACAATTTTTTTCTTTGTTCCTTTTTTTTAAAATCTACTTTCCTTCTCTATCCTCTTCTGTTAACCGATTGGTCCTACAGACCAAAGTTTATTTTGGTTTATTTAGTTTGTTTGTGTGTTTTCTGTGTATACCATATCTGATTGAAATCATATGTTGTTTGTCTTTCTCCATCTGGCTTATTTCACCAAGCCCTCTGGGTCCATCTACATTGCTGCAAAACACACGCTTTCATTATTTTCAGTAGTTCAATATTATTCTATTGTGCATTTATGCCTCGTTTTCTTATCCATTTGCCAGTTGGTAGGCACAATTTCCCCAACTTTTGTCTGTTGAGAATAAATTTGGGGTATGAATATATTCTTATTTTGAGTCTTTATACTTTGAAGGTAAATGCCTGCAAGAGGGAGAATTGGGTGGTATGCTATTTCTATTTTTAGTTTTTCCCCTTTTTGGTAGGGTGGGACACACTCAGCAATGTTCAGGGCTAATCTTGATACCGAAGGATCACTGCTGGTGGTGCTTGAGGGACCATATGAAGGGTGGGGAACTGAACTGGGTCAGCCACATGCAAGGCAAGAGACTTAACCCCTATACAGTTTCACCAGTTTCATCTGCTTTTAAGTCTTGAGGACTCTCCATGCTGGGATCCATAGTGACTGCATCAATTTGCATTCACACTAATAGTGGAGAAGGACTCTTTGCTCTTCTCCTGCCCAGCTCTTGATTTTCGTCTCCTGGATAACAGTTATCTTCATAGGTAAGAGGTGACATCTGATTGCTGTTTTGATTTCTATTTCTCTAGTAGAAGGGGTAGTAAGCATCTTCGCATGTACAATCTGTATGTTTGTTCTGGATAGTGTCTATTCAGACCTACTGACCCTCTTTGATTAGAGTTTTTATGTAGTTATGTGTTTATTTTTGATATTTTGGTATTTGGTACTTTGGGGCCACACCTGGCTGTTCCCAGGGCGTATACATCTGTGCTTGAGGATCACTCCTGGTGATACTTGAAGGATCACATATAGTGCAGTGCCAGGGACCGAACCAGGCAGAAGGTAAGGCAACCGTCTTACTCCATCTACTCTCTCTCAGGCTTTATATATTTTTTTTCTTTTTGGGTCACACCCAGTGATGTTCAGGGGTTACTCCTGGCTCCTAGCTCAGGAATTGCTCCTGGTGTTGCCTGGGGGAACCATATGGGATGCTGGGGATTGAACTCAGGTCTGCTTGCAAGGCAAATGCCTTTACCTGCTGTGCTATTGCTCCGGCCCCAGGCCTTGGATTTTAAAAAATCTTGCCTTTATAAGTTATTTTTATATTTTGAATATTGACACCATGTTCGACATATAGCTTGGGGCAGTCACCTTTGCTTATTTTTGCTTTTGTTTCCTTTGCCATAGGATCCAGGTCCCCAAATATATTCCTAAGGCTGGTGTCAAGGAGCAAATGAATTATGTTTTCTGTGTATTTTACAGTTTCAGGTACAAAATTGAAGGTGAGCCATTTCGAATTAATCAACTAGATAATGGTCCAATTTCACACGCCTGGCCAAGTTCTACAACAGCATTTACTGAGGAGACTTTGCTTTCTCCGTTCTAAGCTACTGGCTCCTTTGTCACAAATTGGTGTCTTGGCCAATTTGTGTGGTTCTATTTCTGGACTCTCAGCTGTGTTCCATTGACCTGTCGGTGTGTCTCCGTTCCAATACTAAGCCATTCTATGTGCTTTACTCTTTAATTTGAAATTGAGGAGCATGATGCTTCCAATTTTGCAATATTCTTAGGAAGATTTTTGCTGTTTCATGGTCTTGTGTAGTTCCAAATACATTTTTATTTTTTGTTCTGTGTTTTGTTCCATTTTTGAAAAACTTTTGAAAAGTACCTTGTGATTTGTATAGGCTCAGTGTTTTTATATATTGCTTTAGGCAATTAGCCATTTAGGGCTATCTTTCCATCTCTTTGTACCTTCTTTTTCTATCAATAATGCCATCGCTTTTCCAGGGTGGTTTTTATTTTTTACTTATTTGGTTACATTTATTCTAAAATAATTTATTTTGATGTGATGTGACTGTTTTCCTGATTTATTTTTCTTTTAGTCTATTCTTGAATATGGAAGCATTATATATATATATAATATACATTATATATATATTTTTATCACTGTATCACTGTCTTCCCGTTCATCATCGATTTGCTTGAGCGGGCCCCAGTAACATCTCCATATGTCCTGTCTAATGCTAGTAGAGCCCAATGCATCTGCTTGCTCCAGAAACATAAAGAGCCTCAATCCATTGCGGAATGAGGTCTATAATTGTTACCGGTATTTGGCATATATATCAAATACAACACGGGTAGCTTGCCAGGCTCTGCCGTGCAGGTAGCATACTCTGGTAAGCATCTCTAAGTCCAGCATTTATTGATGAACCCTGGCGCTGGCGAGCCGGGCGCTAATACGCTGATCTGCTGGGTGGAGGTCTGACAAGAGAGAAGTCCGGATGTGGAAAATGGAGGCCCTCATGGAGTGGGGGGGTCGTCTGGCTTGTTGGGGAGGCTCTGCTGGGATGGTGGGCCAGGGCTAGAACCCACCATCCCCTCCCGGCGCCTCGTGAGCCCTGGTCACAGGGAGAGCCAGTAGCAGCTCTGCCCCATGTTTGTGAGTATATATATATATATATATATTTTTTTTTTTCAATCCAGCCCCGTATGCTGTGCCAGAGACTCTCAGACATGGGGCAGAGCTGCTACTTGCTCTCCCTGTGCCCAGCTGCTCGTGAGGTGCCCTGGAGGCATGGCGGGTTCTAGCCCTGGCCTACCACCCCAGCAGAGCCTCACAACAAGCCGGACCACCCTCCCCCCTACTTCATGGGGCCCGCCATTTTCCACATCCCGACTTCCCTCTCATCACAACTCCACCCAGCAGACCAGACTATCATAGGCCGGCTCGCACGGCCGCTTAGCGGCCGCACGTTTTATCAATAAATGCTTTATTTAGAGGTGACTACAACAGTATGCCACCCGCACACAGCAAGCCTGGCAAGCTGCTCGTGTAGTATTTGATATGCCAAATACCAGTAACATTTATATTAGGTCATTCCCTTGACCTAATATAATTGTTTGAGGCTCTTTATGTATCTGGAGCAAGCAGATAGATGCCTTTGGGTTCTACTAGGCTTGAGACAGGACATAGGGAGATATTACTGGTGCCCGCTCTAGCAAATAGATGATTAACGGGACGATAGTGATAGTGATAGTGATATGTATATGCTTTTTTTTGGGGGCATACCCAGCAATGCTCAGGGGTTACTCCTGGCTCTGCACTCAGGAATTGCTCCGGCCGGGACCATATGGGATGCTGGGGATTGAGCCCAGGTCAGCTGCTTGCAAGGCAATGCCCTACCTTCTGTACTATTGCTCCAGCCTATATTTGTATATTAATTTTAGGGGCCAGAGCAATAGCACAGCAGGTAAGGCATTTGCCTTGCACGGACTGACCTGGGTTCGATCCCCGGTATCCCATATGGTCCCCTGAGCACCGCCAGGAGTAATTGCTGAGTGCAGAGCCAGGAATAATCCCTGAGCATTGCCAGGTGTGACCCAAAAAAGGAACAAAAAACCCATAATTTTATAGCCTCGTACATTTTCTGTATTATGATATTGTTTTATTATTTTTACAGGAGTCTTTGGATTTTCTGTGTGTTATGTGGACTGAAAATAATGATAATTTCCCTGCTACTTTTCAGTTTGGGTACCTCTGAGTTTGGGTACCTCTGATATTCTTCTCTTGTTTATGGCTTTTGCTTGAACTTCCACCACCATATGGAAAGTGGTGTGAGAGAGGACATCCTTGATTTGTTCCTGAACTGTGAGGAAATGCTCTCATTTTTCCAAACCTCTGAATAAAAGGCTGCTTTTGGACCTATCATAAATGGTCTTTACCGTTTGTCTTCCTGAATGACAATGTTTTGGTCGAGTCTCTGTGTACTGAAAACAGGGGGTAAGACAAAACACAGACGTTTGCTGTGCACATGGTTCTTCTGGTGGCGCCTTCATTAGCATATATAAATACTGCCTGGAGTCAGAATTGAGCACAGAGCCAGAAGGTAGCCTTGAGTACGTTTGTTCGTGGCCTCAAAAAATTGTCAAAAAAACTAGAAAAGGTAGAGTTTTCTATTGTTACTAGAATCTTCTATATCCATATTGATTTCATATCTCATCTGGTCAGTTAATGAGAATTGTGTTAAAATCCATTTTGGTTATGTGGTTTGGTTCCTTTTTTTTGCAGTACATGTGGCGTTGCTCTAAGGTATTCTAGGTAGAGTTGAGGGGTGTGGGAGAGGGGGTGATCCCTGGAGCCCAAGTCCCTGGGTTAACCCAGGGCTTCCACATGCATATTATGTTCTTGGGACCTCAGTCATCTCTCTGTCCTTAACATCTATTTTTATTGTCAATGTTAATATTTCTTCTTATAGTTCTGATAAAAATTGTTTGCTCTACATAGTAGGACTATGTACATACATTTAGGAACTTCCTGAAGAATTGAGTCTTTTCTCAATGTTTATTGAGGATGGGAAAGTAAGTACATCCTAAACAATAGGACGGATGCTGGTCAAAGCATAGATGGTAAAAACAGTGAAACATATGTTGAGAAATATCAGTAGAAATTAAATATATTGTGTGTCTATTTCAAGAAATAGGGCGAAAGGAGACTACAAACATGGAAGGGACCATCAATCAGGCTGAAATAATTTACATCTATAGACTACTTCAGCCAGCATCAACAAAATTCACATTCTTTACTAGTTCACGTAAGTCATTCATCAAGACAGACTGCATTGCGGGTCATAAAACAAAGCTTAAATTTAAAGAATGTAAATATTACAATGTCAACTCTCAGAACAAGTGGAATTAAAAGAAGCCAGTAAAAGAAAGATAACCAGAAAGTCCAAGAACATGTAGAGAGTAAGTATAAGTTTCCCTTGCTCCTGAAACATAGATGTGAGTTAAAGTGGTGTTGGCTGCATTCGGGCAAGCACGCCACTCCCCACCAGTTCAATCCTTGAGTGTGTGGCTCCTCAAGCACTGCCAGATTAGCTTGTGAACATGGATGGTATGGCCAAAATTTTTGCCTTCCCCCCCATTTCTAACTAAATGGAAATGAAAGTGCAGCTTATCAAGATTTGTGGAATCCCTTAGGGCTGGGGGATGCCACAAAGGGGTGAGATATGCTTTGTAAGTAGGGAGCCTGGGATTCAATCCTCACCAAAGAAAAGAAAAAGCAATGATGTTGAGAACTAGAAATCAACAGTGAAATAAGTGAAAATTAAACATTGACCCTTGACTGTTTTTTGATAAAAGTCAGTAAGATTGATAAACTTTGAAGTAGGTTAAGAAAGAGAACATACTAATTACTAATATTAGAAGAAATAGAGAGAACATCAATATAAAAAATTTCAAGGATAATAAACAAACGTGCACAACTCTTTGTTCAGAAATTTGATAACCTTAGACCAGAGAGGTAGTACAACAGGTAAGTCACTTGGCTTGCATGCAGCTACCCAGGTATGATTCCCCAGGACCTGATATGAGCCTCCAAGTCATGCCCTGAGTCATCCCTGAGTGAAGAGTCAGGAGGTCAGAGGTCAGGAGTGAGTTCTGAGCACTGTCATGTGTGGCCCTGAATCATCCCCCCACCACCAAAAAAAAAGGAAAGAAGGAAAGGATTTTAGTAACCTGGATGACATAAAGCAATTTGTTGAAACTAAGCATTTGTTAAAACTCATAAAGAGAAAAATAGGCAATCTGTTTAAGTTAAAAAATTTACTAAAACACCAATAACATCAAAAAAAAAGAAAGCACCAGATATAGATGAGTAGCTACTATACATTTAAGGAAAGATATCATACCAATCTGCACAGTCTTCTTGAAGATATAAGCAGAGAATATTTGCTAAATTATTACATGAGGCCAATATCATACTAAGCCTACTATGTC